>OVBE01000392.1:0-52454 GCA_900406425.1 Iberis pinnata
AACATGATAATTAAGCATTAAAATTCAAGTTCTAATAGATAGGAACAAACTTTAAATTGCAACAGGCTTCAGGAGACAAATGATCATGCAAGTTCACATTCCAAGCAAGGTGCAATTTACTTCAAATAAATTCATGATGCATTAGACAACTAACAACCAGGGCACTAACACTTTCTGAGAAAACAACATACTTACAAGGTTATCATCTTCCTAGTTCCCTATGCTTTTGTAACTACATGAAATGCAACATCCTATATGCAGCTATATGAGATGCAACTATAATGATACTCTGTTTTTGAAGAAAATTTTTCAAGTTTTTATGGGTTTTTCGATGCTATGTAAATGTTATGTAGATGCATTGCAAAGTGGAGACAAAGAAACAAACAAGGAAATTTCATTAATAGCAGGTCCCCCAAATCCTCCCCCAAACCTGAATTACACAGTCTATGTGTAATCCCAAATTTTGGATTGGACTCTAGGAAGGACAAGATAATGAAAACATTAAAAACAGTTTGAACATAAAGAGCAATCAGAAGCAACAAGCAGACATAGCAAGCATAAATCAAAAAGAAACAAGTGGATTATACAATGAAGTGTGGGATCAGGATGGACCTCAAAAGGTGTGGAGTATCTTCAAGGAAGATACTTATGCATCATATCATTGTATCCCGGGTATACATCTTGTGCTTCTTGCTGTTTCTGCTGAAGTTCTTAATGCTATTGGACTTCTGGATGTTGTTGAAGTAGCTGAGGTTGATGAATGGTTTGTTGGCTAGCTGATCCACAATTCTCTCTTTTGTAGTGGTATCGCTTCCTCCTCTGCATTATTTCCGAATCTGCAGAGGAGTGACGGTGAGGTTGCTCAACTCGTGGCTGCCTTGGACTGTTGGTGATGAACTTGCTTCTCTCTAAGTGTTTGGGGGATTCTTGTTTCCTTGAGGATGTGGCCTTGTTGAGCTTTAATGTGAGTTTTTTAATCTGAGAGGTCATCTCCTTGAATTTCCTGGTGATGTAGTTGTCTTGAAACTTGTTCCATTTCTGTTTCTTGCCTATGTTTTTATGAGCTGTTGCCAAGCTCTTTCCTTGTCTTGTTGTTAGAGCTTTTTCAAAATGATAATAGTCGGGTTCAATTAGCTCCTGATCAACATGAGCTTCTATTTCTTCAAAATTTGCTTCTTCAACTATTTCCTTTCTTTCCTCATGCTGGTAAGATATCATAACTTCTTTGTTGGGTTGGAAGTCTATGTTGTTCCCCTTCCTTATTGTTGTGACCTTCTCACTGGGGAGTAATATGACTGCAGCTCCAAAACTTGGCTGAATGAAGCTATACTTCTGATCAATGATTTTTCCATCGAAGAAAAGAGAGTTCTTTAAATAATTCAAGTCAATCAACTTTGCGGGGTGACCTCTGCCTTCAAGAGGAACGTTGTAGGCTCTTAGGATAGGTGTAACAATTCCCCCCCCCCACTGTTGAGGTTCCATGGAGTCTCTTCTTATAGTTCGCCGTAGCCCAGTCTATATACCACATCAATTGGTTTATTAAGATTTGAGATAGGCTAGAGTTAGCTCTATCTCCTTGCATTGGATGACCGTCAGATGTTCATTGCAGTGTCGGCTTTAAGGTTGTATCTATCATCCCCATCTCTCCATCAGTAACGTGTCCAGTCATCTCCCTTGCAAATATAATTTTTACAGTCGTTTTGTGGAAATACCGCAAGACCGGGTTTCTTATTCCTGAGCACTTTGATTTTCCTGGATCGTAAGTTCCAACCCCTATTATCGTCCACAATGCAGAGAGCTCCTCATTTGCATACTCAGGAAGGTTATTATGTTCCCATCATCCGAGAACCCCTAGAGGTGGTTCAAATCCGCTACGGAGAGTTTATACCTTTGTCCCCGCACTGAGAATGTGATATACCCAAGCATATCTTCATCATCAAAGTGTAGTTGGACCGTTTCAAGGAAGTGGCAGGTTTCTTCCTTGTATCCATCATTGTGAGCGGTCATGAGCTTTTCTAGGCTTGTTTCTTTGAAGAGATAAGACATATCTGTCGCTATCCCTAAAGCGCCCATCGTTGGCTTATGAGGGAACCGAGTCCCTTTGAAACTTTGTGAGAGGAGGGCTTCTAGGTGGGGAGTTTCAGAACTCTCCTCAACTTCCATTTGGGAAGTTCCCTTTTGTATTATTGAACCCGCAAACTCGGCATAATACTCATGCATCTCGGCACTCATCTCGTCACCCACTTGATATGTAGGATCCTCACTACTATTCTCATCCTCCATAGCGATTTGTTTTCCCCAACTGATGTTCGACCGTCTTTGGGAGCGTTCAAGCTCTGCTCGTTCTCTTTCTCTTTCTTGTTCTGTTTGTTCAATAAGAAGAGCGTGGTGCTCTTGAATCTCTCTTTGTTCTCTTGATCGTTGCAAACGTTCAGCAATCTCAACTCCACCAAGCTGTCTTTCTGAGAGAATTCAAGCATTTGGTGAAAACTCTGGTTAAATTTCATGTTCTTCTTCTCTAGCTCTGAAGAGTGCTTGCTCCTTACGCTGCCTCCTTAAGATTCTTTTACGTGATGGGTGAGACATCTTTCCTGAAAAGACAATATAGAAGCGAAGATGCATGAATATCGTCCAAAGGGCTTAGCGTGTGCAACAAGTGCTAAATGTGCATTCTCAAAAACGTGTTGTGTATGCAAGTTACTTAGACAAAAAACAAGTTAAGTTCATGTTTTAGTCACTACATCTTCACCCTTAGTTCAACCAATTTTTACAAGCTAAAGTTGGTTCAACAAAAACGTTTTTGGTTATGAAAGAACGAAACCTATTTTTGCAGAAATTAAGTTGAAACCGATAAGAGAATTTAAACGATGAAGTTCGAAAAGTTAAGGAGTGAAACCAATTTTTGCAAGTGTTTAGAGCTTGTTGAGAAATCCTTTTGAGAGCAATGCTACTAGTTGAAATGCCTTAGAGAAACCAATGTTTTTAGAGAGAATAGTTGTGAGGTAGATGAGAGAAAGAGTGAGAGATACTCCCTTAATATAGAGGTGTGGTGCGATTTTGGAGGAGGTAGTAGTGAGTCGAAAAGTTGTGGTGAAGGAGTAAAGATGGTGCATGTGGAGGAGGATTAAAGAGGGGACATTGGTGTGATGGGGGTGTGGGTGTGTAAGAGAAGTGATGGAGGTGATCTTTTTTCCATGGGGTAAAGGAAGTTAGTGGGGAAGTGGGCAATGGAGGTGATCCTTTGTCTTTGAGTGAGATGAGTTTTGTTAGAATTCAATCAATACTCTAAATGGTTCGAGTGTACTTTGCTTGGTTCGATCAAAACTTCATAGGACGGTTTGAGCGCATGGATCGATCTTGGTGTTGAGGTGCGGATCGATCCAACTTTAAGATTGTTAAAAACGCATCGGTTGGATCAATCATGTGTTGAACATTGGATCGATCCCGACAATGCTTCGGATCGATCATGGCCACATTTTGGATCGATCATGACCGATCCAACGTTGAAAGTGGATCGATCTCGACCATGATTTGCATCAATCCGTGACGAGCTTTCGTTGATCAATGTGTTGAGATTGGATCGATCCAAATGAAGTGGATTGATCCATGGTTGTTGCACGTCTACCATTTGTTAAGTGCGGATCGATCACCAATGAGTATGGTTTGGTCTCAATGTGTTTGTTTCAGCTGGTCCTTATCCCATTTTTCTCCCTTTTGCAAAATTTTCGAAACTCAATCCGTAAGTGACTAAAACACCAAAACCAATAGAAAACTAAATTGCGTTAAACCAAGTATTGAAAATTAAAAATCATTGAAAATAATATATACAGAGATAGACATGGGACTTCCTCCCAAGTGAGCTTATTTTAAGTCACTAAGCTTGACTTCCGGTTTTTAGGATTACCGACCCTGAGACGGTTCTCCGAAGAGAACTGAGGTCTTTTCTGAGAAAGATCCCTTGTCATAGTTCTTATCAACCTTGGAGTTCAGTTTCGGTTTTTCATCAACTTCTACAGCAAGTATGATGTCTTCCTCAGAAAGTATCTCCTTTATCATGAAGCTCTTAGAACATAGTGGATCCACATTCCCCAGATAATACTTGAACTTTTTACTAAGTAAGAACACTTGGTCTCATTTCCAAGCTTCGGGTATGAGGCTCCAAGTATTTTTTAGAAATTGGAATGTTCAAAGGTGGCACACATTCAGGTTGAGGTTTGAACTCAAGAATTCCTTTTCCTGGATCTTTCAGGTTGTCTTCATCTTTGACATTTCCAATATCCTGATTTCATTTAACTCCTCTGAAATTACTTTATCTGGTTCTTTAACAGGCTTGAAGATTTCATTGTACATTCCAGAGTTTGTTGGTTCCTTTCCCAATCCATCTCCAACTGCTTCAACTGCTTTACTGCTTGGGTACCCATTCTACGGATTGTCTTCATTCAGTTCCTTCACAGAGAACAACTGACCTTGGGCAGTGAGATCCTTGGTTTTAGTTCTGATGTTGAAAATCATTTTTAGTCATCTCCCTATGTTCAGCTTAATGTGGCCCTTCTTAACGTTGATTATAGCTCCAACCGTTGCTAAGAATGGTCTTCCAAAGATCAATGGATCCTTAGGCTCTTCATCCATCTTCAATACCACAAAGTATGTGAGTATTGTTGCATCCTTGATCTTGATAGGTAAGCTTTCTAAGATACCAACAGGATGCCTAACTGATCTATCCGCCATCAACAAAGTTATGTTGGAAGCCTTGAATTCATCGAATCACAACTTCTTGGCAGTGGACATAGGCATTAAGTTGATAGAAACTCCCAAGTCACAAAGGCATTCATCAAAAGTCAGGGGTCCTAGTGAGCAAGGTAAAGTGAATGAACCAGGATCCTCTTGCTTCGTTGTTATCAATGCATTGCATTCGTCAGGTGGTTCCAACACTTCCTGAGCTATCTCTTCTTTCATAGGTTTCGCAAAGACATTTGGGTATTTCGCCATGATCTCTTTCTTGAAACATGATGGAAATGGTAGTCTTGGGATGTAGGGTGGTAGATCATAAGGTTTTGCAATCTCTTTTGGAGTAGGTGACTTCTCAACAGGCCTTTTTACAGGAACATACTCTTCATAGTCCAGAGGTGCATCTAAGTTTGAACTCAAATCCCCCCAACCTGAGCCACATTGTCCTCAGTGTAAATAAGAGGGTAAGTTGGAGTTGGAATTTCAGTTGACTGCTGGAGATAGATGGCATTGATGTTAGCATATTCCCTTGGGTTCTGCATAGATTTTCCCGGGAGTTGACCGTTTATAGAAGTAGAAGCGGATGCGGTCTTTTTTTCAAGAGTAGTGACCCTAGTGTTGAGAGTTTCAAGCTTCGAATATATTACACCGAATGAAGTTTTCATCTTGTGTTGGATTTCACCAAAATTCTTTGATGTCTCGAGTGCATAATTGGCTTGACCTTGAAGAACCTGTTGTAACATAGCTTCAATGTTGAAGGGCTGAGCAGGAGGTTGGTTAGATTGGAAACCAGGAGGTCCACCAGTAAGTTGCTGCTGCTGTGGTTGTTGAAAACCATTTTGTTGTTGCTGCTTTGGGAAGTAACCTCTGTTCTAGTTATAGTTGTTGAAAGGTTGAGAGGTCTTTTGTTGTTGAGGTGGTTACACTTGATCTTGTGGGTTAGCAACGTTGTTGCTTCTGTATGAAAATCCAGGGTTGTTGGAGTAGTTGAAGTACCCTTTGTTGTAACCTCCTTGGTTCTGCACATAGCACATATCTTCTTGTTGTTGAACTTCGGCAGTTTGAATATGAAGTTGTTCTTCATCAGAGATAAAGTGAACCTGGTGTTGTTGACCCAGGAGTAACTTGTCCAACTTCTCATTCAGCGCTTTGATCTCTTTCTTAGTGCTATCATCAGAAGCATAACTACATCAAGATGTTTTGTGATAGTCCTTACTGTAAATCCATCAGGTTGGGAGAGGTTCTCTACTAACTCTCATCCTTCATCCACACTCTTTTTTAGGAAGTTCCCATTGCTTGCAGTATCAAGCAACATTCGAAATTTGGGTAAGGCACCTCTGTAGAGGGTGCTGAGTAGGGAAGATTTTTTGAAACCGTGATGGGGGCATTGCATTGGGTAGTTCTTGAAGCGCTCCCATGCTTCAGAGAAGGTTACATCATTCTTCTGTGCAAAGCCAGAAATGTAATTCTGTAGACTTGCTGTTTTGGAAGTTGAGAAGAACTTTTCAAGGAATGCCTTCTTGCAAGCATCCCAGGTTGTCATGGAGTTCCTGGGGAGGGACTTCTCCCATTGGTGTGCCTTCTCCCCCCAAAGAGAAAGGGAAGAGGCGTAGCTTGAAAGAATCCTTACTCACACCATTAATCTTCGTGAAGTTGCAGAAGCGATCAACTCGTCGAGGTGATCGATTGGGTCTTCCATTGGTAGACCATGGAACTTGTGGCTCTGCACCATTGCAATGAGACTATGCTTGATCTCGAAGTTGTTGTTCTGCACAGCAGGTGGATTGATTCCATGTCTGATGGTGTGAGTGTTGGGGTTGTCCCCAGCACCTATAGTGTGCTGGTTATCACTGTCGGTGTTGTCTACCATTTATAAGTTCAACCGTCTCAATTGTTCCGCACGTTCGTATTCACGTCTTGCCTGAGAGTGTTCACGTTTAAGAGTTCTGATGTCGTCAATGACATGAATCAAGTCAATTGGTCCTCTGCTTCTCAGGTTTATACACTTCTAAGAAGGTACCTGAAAAACAAAGCAAACAAAGGTAGACAGGTAAGTAAAGAAATAAAATAAGCTTGATATCAAAAGATCCAAAATCCAAAATGTAGTAACAACACCCAAATGGCAATGGCACCAAATTGATAGTAGGATTTTTAAGTCCTAAAGGGTATCAATTCCCCATCATTGTAGTATAGATGGATTATCAATCCAAATGGGAGTGCACTAACAATCAAGATGCAGTGGATGCTTCAAAGTCAAGCTAAATAGTAAAAATGGTGGTTTACTAACAGGTCCTAAGTGTAGTGAACATGCTGGAAGTAAAGTGCACAAACAGAAAAAGAAGCATAAAAGACTAAGATGCAAAAACAGAGTAAAAGTAGAGAGAGTGAAAGATGTAAACAATGTGAAACAGAGTATAAGTTTTCACAAAAGCTTAGGTGCCTAAGGTGAGATTAGGACATCAACCCTAGTATACCCCATCCTCAGGAACTTCAGGAACTACTCACTACTTATGGAAGTAAAAATAGAGGAAAAAGAAATCATAACTTCAAAGCTAAACATGTAGATCTAAGAAGAAGCTATAAGAACAGTAAGAACAGCAAGAACTCAAACCTAGAAACTAAGAACAGCAATGAAACAGTAAAAATAGAGATGAAGAACAAACTTAAAACAGAAGATTAAAAGCTTAAAACGTAAATCAATATGCACCAGATAAACAACAACCTAAAGCTAAGCAAGAAAGTAAAGGAAAAACAGAAGATTAACTTGTAACTTAAAAAAAATCTTGTTTTTACACCAAGAACATGAAGAACAACTAAAGAAAAGAGAAACCTAAGACAAAACCTAAAAAGGAAAAAAACAAGACTTATCCAAAAGGAGGCGAATTAGGGCTTTTATAGTGTTAAGAGAAAAGCCCTAAATCGCACTAAAGACAAAAGCTAATGATTGGCTTGGATCTTGGGTCAGGTCCACTTCGGAATTGAGTTGGTCGGGTTGGAGCGTGTTTGACTTCGAGTTGGTAAGTGCGAGATCGATCTGAGCTGGGGACGCTTGAATGGGATCGATCCAGAAGTTGAGCTTGAGATCAATCCAGCTTGTCTGAGGCTTGATCATGGGGTCGATCTGAGACTGGAGTGGAGATCGACTTGGGATCAATCCATAATAAGGCTTGAGATCGATCTGGGATCGATCTGGACGTGTATTGGGACGATCCAGATATGTGTTGGGATCGATCCAGGAGTGAGTTGCAGGATCGATCCAAAAGTGTGCTGGGATCGATCCAGATAGGTGATGCAGGATCGATCTGGGATCGATGCAGGAGTGAGCTGAGATCGATCCAGGTGAAGCTGAGATTGATCCACATGAGTGCCAGTCCATTCCACGTTAGGTGCTGCTCCATTCCAGGTTGAGTGCTGCTTTTCTGAAATCTCACAAATCCTTCCCGAAAACTCGTGAAAGTCCTAAAAAATCTCCAAAATGCGTGCATATGCGAATTCTAATGCAAAAGTCCTAAAAATCACAAACTTACTGAAATCAACTATAAATGTGATGTATGCAGGCCTAAAGACCTCATAATTGATGCTAAATGACATGTAAAAACCATGAAAATTCAGTCATCAACAAACATGGCCCCCTCAGAGTTAGCTGAGTGATGGACATGGCAGAAACATCCCCAATCCCCGCAGAAGGATTAATTTCATTATGGGAGGAACTCGACATCATGGCAACTCCTTGCGATCGATGCAAAGTCCGAGCAGCTGGTCCTCAATACGCGAGAATGATTGATGAACATACTACTAAGGTACGAAGCAGTCAAATTCACAAGCGACGACGTGATTGGGATCGTTAATACTCATAATGATTCAGTTATCATTGAGCTTGTCATTAAAGATTGCAAAGTAACCAGAATCGTCGTCGACATAGGCAACTCGATAGACATAATATTTAAAACCACTCTACTCAAAATGGAAATCAACAAAGAGGAGATAAAGAGGACCACACAATTGCTAACCGGCTTCGGGGGAGACACAGTTAAGATGATAGGAACCATTAAGCTCTCATTCTAAGTAGGTGGGATCGTAGACACCATAAAGTTCCAGGTCTTCAACAAACATCAAATCTTCAACGCCATCCTGCGGACGCCGTGGCTATGTGAAATAAGAGCATGAGTATGTATATTTCACCAATGCGTCAAGATCCCAACGACAAGAGGGACCATCACCATCAAAGGAAATCAATATGTAGCAAGAACTTGTTTCATAGCCGAGCATAAAGCACAGAAGAGTTCAGACTTATAGCAACTACATGTGGGGAGCTTAAAGCGACTAAACCTCCTTCAATAATGCAAGAGCTCCACATGCGAGTCCATCGACCAAGTAAATATCAACAATAGTAACTCTAAATGATGTATCGGGATCGGCCGAGAACTAAACAAAGTTATAAGAAAGGAACTGATCACCTTTATGAGAGAAAATGCAGCTACCTTTTGTGTGGTCGATCAAATCAATGAAGGGAATCGACCCGAGCATCACACGCCATGAGCTTAATGTTGACCTAACCTTTAAACCAATAAAAAAAAAAGAAAAGTAGGTCCAAAGAGGGCACAAGAAGTAAACGACAAAGTGTAAAGAATGGCAAACCATGTCGTCGTGAAGGAAAAAGAATGGAAAATAGAGGGTATGTGTCAACTTTATTGATTTAAACAACGCTTGCCCGAAGAACAACTATCCCCTTCCCCATATAGAGAGGCTCGTCAAAGCCGCTGTAGGGAACAAACTACTTTCTTTCATGGATGTTTTCTTGAGTTACAACCAGATATTGATGCATCCTAACAACCGAGAAAAGACAGCCTTCATCATGGATAGAGGAACATATTGTTACATAATGCATAAAGGAACACATTGTTACAAAGTCGTGCCCTTCGGACTCAAGAATGTCAGGGAAACATACCAAAGATTAGTTAATCGAATGTTCGTCAACCTCCTCGATAGTACCATGGAAGTCTACACCGACGACATGATCGTCAAGTCTTCCTTTAGATCTGATCACATCAACCACTTACGATCGTGCTTCACCATACTCAAACGATACGAAATGAAGCTCAACCCCACCATATACACCTTCGACGTCACTTCAAGGGAATTTTTGGACTACATCGTCACTCAATGAGGTATCAAACCAAATCCCAAGAAAATTAGCGCAATCATCAGCCTACCATCACCAAAGAACACGAGGGAAGTGCAAAGGTTGACTAGGTGTGTCACCGCCCTCAATAGATTTAAATCAAGATCAACAGACCGATGCCTACCTTTCTACTAGCTGCTAAGGGGAAACAAGAGATTTGAGTGGGATGATAAATGCGAAGGCGCCTTCTAAGAATTAGAAGAGTACTTGTCTTCTCCGTGGGTTCTAGCAAAGCCAGAGGACAGAGAAACCCTTCTACTCTACATCTCGGTCTCCATTACCGCTGTCAGTGGCGTCCTGGTAAGAGAAGATCATGGTGAACAATGACACATCTTCTACGTTAGCAAGACGCTAGACGGTGTAGAAATATGATAACCAACGTTAGCGAAGCTGGCATACACCATCGTCATCTTAGCAGGGAAATTGTGACCCTACTTTCAATCTCATTCAATTGCAGACCTCACAGCCCAATCACTCCGGACCATATTACACAATGATATTACTTGGTTTTAATGTATTTTAATGGACATTTATGTCTGATATTTTGCATTATCCAAGCCTTTCATTTTATTTTTAGCATGTTTTCAGGTTTCTAGGTGTTCAAGACGTTTTGGATGCAAAATGGCATATTTTGATGCAGAATCTGGTAGAAAGGTCAGAAGTTTTCCAGCATTTGAGGATGCTCCCAACGATAAGATGAAATTTTGACACAAGATAGTTACGTGAATTAGCTTTCATATGGAAGTGATTTGAAGTCGATGAATCAGTTCAATCAAGAGTTACAACAATTTTACTGAAGACTGATCAAGCTGGCTCGCAGAAGAAGTATATGCAAGCCAGATCGATTGATTCAAGTCAGACCGAGCGGTCTAAGCTCTCTGGAAAAATCAAAAAACTCAGACCGATCGGTCCAACTTTACCGATCGACTCAGACCAACCCGGGGCATCCAGACTAAACAATCTGGCCCAGACCAATCAATCCAGTCTCCTGCAAAAAATTTGGAGAATTTCCATTATTTTGCACATGTTTCCTCAAGTCGATCTAGTTTTCCTATTTTATTATTTTCTATTTTAAACTATAAAAGTCTTGTGGCTTAAGTTTATTTATTCTACGCTTTTACAACTTTAGAGTTTTTACAGAGAGACGAAGTCTTTAATTACAACTCTGATTGATGAGGATGACGAGATTAAAGAAGATAAAGAACTGGGAGATATTTAAAAAAGTACAAATCTGGAAAAAGATGCAGAAAAGAAGATGCAGAAACTTCAGATCGATTGGTCCAAGACGATATGGCTGCCACAGATCGATCGGTCCAAGCTGGATCGATCGATCCACATATTCTGGAAATTCTCGAGAGTTCAGACCAATTGTTCTAAGCCATACCAATCGGTCCAAAAGCTTCTGCCCAATCCAGAAATTCAAACCGATCGACCCATGATGGACCGATCGGTCCACCAATTACTGGGACACCAGAACCTCTTTGAATCTACAAGACTAAGATCCCCTACCCATTCGAGCATGTGAAGTCCAACACAAAATTTGAGAATGAAGAGATGATAGGTAAGAAACCAAACCCCCTCAGGTTGCTTCATAAGCTACAAGATTGTGGAGAATTTGTGGTTCCTTGTTCGATCAACGAGGTAAATTTCAAAGATTCACTATGCGATACATGTGTTAATGTGAATGTCATATCGAATATTGTTGCAAGGAGATTGGAGATTTCATTTATCCAACCATCTAAGACATTTTTTAAGCTTTCTAATGACTATATTCTCTCTTCAAATGAATTTATCTCTGATATGCTAGTACAAGTTGGTGATTGTCTAGTTCATGTTGATTTTTATATCTTGGAGATAAATGGGATTCAGATAATCCATTAGTTTTAGGAAGACCTTTTCTAGCATATGTAGGAGTTGTAGTTGACATGTCTAATCAACATATTTCCCTCACAAAGCTCAAAAAAAGGTTCTTCTACCCAGCAGTCCCTCGAAAGGTGTGAATCGAATCACCAAGATTAAGCAAGAGCAGGTGATCAATTATCCTCAGCTAAAGCTTGGTGCTAAAGGGGAAACTAATGAAGTCCCGGTAGGGAATTCTCAGGTCTCAACAAAGAATACAACACCAAAGATCAAAGAAAAGGTGAAACACAAGAAGATCAAAGAAAATCCTTAGGTAACTTTGATTCTCCATTCAGTAGTTGGAGATGCTATTAAGTATAAGGTGAAAAACAAAGGTACTTCAAAGCCCTTCTCAAAGGCTATAGCATTTTTCACCCTAGAGCTTAAGAAGAAAGGAACAGATGTTGTAAATGATGTGATGAGTAACGTTTTGAAGCTGAAGATGTCGAATTTTGGAGCTTGTTATGGAGCATCTCTTGATGCTGATCCAACCTTAGCTTAAGAGGAAAGTTTGTCAAGCTATTGACATTAAACAAGCGATGAGTGGGAGGAAACCCACTACGTGGTGTTTTAGATTTATTGTCTTTACTTTTTGAGTTAAATTTTGTTTTTAGTTCCTAACCTTTTTATTTTTAGTTTTGAGTTCTCTGTGATTTAGGATATTTATGGTGGAGGATCTTCAAGTTACGGGTTATCTCTTATCTATATTCATTCCTAATTACCTCACTTGCATTGTTGGTTATCATAATGGTTTCTCTGTTGATTCTTATTGATGTCTGTTAGTATTTCTAAGATCATTTCTCACCATTAACCACTTTTCTTGATGTTTTGATTTGAATTGATTTTAGACCTATGACCAGTTGGTTTTTCACATTAAGTATCTATTGATTCTTGCTAATTCAAATTAGTATATCTTGATCATTGATCTTTACTTACCAACTTGATGATGTGATGCTAGATTTGATTACTTATAATTGGTTTAAATAGTGCTTTTCACATATGATTCTTGCTAATTTTTCATTAGTAATGCTCAATCATTGTACAACAATTCTATGATGTGTTTCAAATCGAAAGAACTTTGACATTACTCTTGAGTGTTTCTTCTTTTTGTAGACATATCAGATATAGGGAACAACTAGATAGCACGAGGTAGCAAGTTTGGAGCGGATTTCAGATTAAGGGAAATTCTCCATTAGTATTTCCTCTGCACTTAACCTCGTGTATTTTATTTTTATTTTCATCTATTTCATACTCATCTATTGATTCAGGTTACTCATATTCTTTCTTTTGGATTAATTTTCACAACGGGACGGTGTGAAGTAAATATGGGGGAGGGTGTAAGGTTACTAACATGATTATTTTGGATGTTTTATCAGTTTGGTGAAATTTTTCAAAAATTTTCAGTTTTAATGTGTCGAGTCCAAGGAATCATGACTAGAATCAATGATGACTGCTAACCTAGTGTGATTTTGAAACTGATTTCTATTAACTATTGACTTAGATTAACTGTTGCATTTGATTTGGAACCCCATTGGTTGATTGATTTTCTTGTGAAAGTTCATGTCTTTTAAATTGTTGATGATCTGCTGCTGGCTCTAACCTTGTTATGACTAACCTGATCTTAAATTCTCTTGCTTATGGTGTTGGTATACTTTGAAAGTTAGGTACCTTTCTCTTTAGTTCTCTGTAAAACCGACAAGTTCTTTCAGTATGAACCGAATACTTTCTCTCCTTCCCTTCAATAAAAAAGGGAAAAGAGGGATTGAACAACAAACCTTGAAGTTTGTTTCCTCATCCTGTAAAACCGGATGCTAGAAAAAAGAGAAGAAAGAAAAGCGCATAAATGCGGAAAAAGTAGTAAGAAAAGAAAAAAAGAGAAGTGAAAAAGGGGAAAAGGATCAGTATAGAAGTCGATTGATGCTCTATTTGGTGTGGACGCTGTGATAGAAAAGGTGCTTATGCGCATTAATCGATACCCCATAGGTGAGAATGCTTTTATCTTAACTTAATTGAATCTAATGAGCTGGTTGAGATGACTTGATGGTTTAATTGATTTAAGATTTAGAGTAGGAAGCATGCTATTAGTTAGGTGGTGGTTAACAGTTTATTCGCATTGGTTATCTATAGTTAATTTTGATATTTATACTTGAAGTTTCTGAGATTTTGTGAGTTTATGTGTGGTCCCTTTTAAACCTATTCACCATATTTGGTCTTGCTTTACTTGAGGACAAGCAAAGATCTAAGTATGAGGAAGTTGATATTACTCGGTTTTAATGCAATTTAGTGGACATTTATGTCTGATATTTATCATTATCCAAGCCTTTTCATTGCATTTTTAGCATATTTTCTGGTTTCTAGGTGTTTGGAACGTTTTGGATGCAAATTGGCATATTTTGATATAGAATACGGTAGAAATGTCTGAAGTTTTCCAACGTTTGAGGATGTTCCCACCGATGGATGAAGCTGAAATGTTTATACAAGATAGCCATGTGAGTTATATTTCATATGAAAGTGTTTTGAAGTCTATCCATCGGTGCAATCAAGAGTTACAGTGATTTTACTGAAGACTGGTCAAGCTGGCTCGCAGAAGAAGACTATGCAAGCCAGACTGATCTGTTTAAAATCTCTGGAAAAATCAAAAAACTCAAACCGATCGATCCAGACCGACCCGGAGCATCCAGAACGACCAATCTGGTTTACACTAATCAATCCAGCCTCTTGCGAGAAATTTGGAGAATTTCCATTATTTTGCACATGTGTCCTCAAGCCTATCTAGTTTTGTGTTTTATTATTTTATATTTCGAACTATAAAAGCATTGTGGCTTAGGTTTATTTATTCTACGCCTTTACAACTCTAGAGTTTTTACAGAGAGACAGATCTATTTCTATTTACTAATTATGTGTTCTACAATGATAGTTCAATGTATTTGTTTTTCTATGTCTGAGTAGTTCCATAGTTAAGTTTTAGAGTTTCCCAGGGAAACCAGGTTTGAGTGTTAGGGTGTATCATAAAGGATTGAATTTTTTAGGTTCTTAGTTAGACTTGTTCTTAATGCATGAATTAGAGTAGCTAACGAGTCCATTGATATTAGATTGATAAACACAAAGGGATTTGGTTTAGAAGTTTGATCTAGTATAGATGAATAAGTGTTCTTTCTTGCGAAAGTATTGTCCTGAATGCTTATGAACAATTGAATCTAAACATTAATGCATGGTTGAATTAGTTAGATACGACGATAGTTTGTTTCTAATAATTCGAACATAGGGTGTAATACTCCAAGAGAGGATTGTTTTATTTAAGTTACAAACACTCTTATTTACTGTCTTAGCTTGATTTGAGATTAAACTGAAAGTCGTGTTGATTCCTCTTTGTGGATTCAACCTTTACTGGGCTATAGTGATATGTCTCTGCATTACTCTCTTCCGGATCCCGGAAACAGCTCTCAGAGATCTTTTATACTCTTAGGATTAAATTATATACCTATCACACAGCCCAAGGGAATCAGGCAGAATGACGAAGTGGATGTCGAACTCAACGAATACAACATCGACTTCAGAGGAAGAACAAATGCCAAGTCGCAATTCCTAATTGATTTCATCACCGAGCTCCTTATAGAATTAATGGAAAACGAAGAGGCTCCCCAAATTTGGTCTCTCCACATTGACGAATCATCTTGTTCTGAAGGATCAGGGATCGACATTCGGCTACAATCGCTAGAAGGTGACATTCTCAAGCAGTCTTTTCGCGTCGACTTCAGTGCCTCCAACAACAAAGCAGAATATGAAGCAATCATCGCCGGACTCAAACTGGCGAAAGGGATCGACATTAAACTGATAAGATCCTTCTGTGACTCTCAACTCGTCGCAAGTCAATACGTAGGAGATTACGAGGCTAAGAGCGAGAGAATGGACGCATATCTTAGGGTTGTCCAGAGTCTGGCACCAGAAACACTTCAAAACTATCAAGATACCTAAGATTGAGAATAACGATAGCCTCGTCGTCAGACTCAAACCTTCGTAGAACTATCCCAGTTGAAGAAATCACCAAGCTTAGCATCTGCATGACCTTCATCTACTATATCGACGACCCATAAATTGCAGAAGACAATTTTGAATTTGGCGCCGATCTTGAACCACCAACGACCGACTGGAGGGACAAGATCAAGGTACACATAGCAGACAAAACCCTACCATAAGAAAGTGGGCTACTCACATGCTCAGAGCAAAACTTTCCCATTACATGATGCTCGACGAGCACTTACTATGATGTGATTCCACCAGTATCCTGCTAACTTGTCTCGGCACCGAAGAAGCTGAGTGTGTTAATATAGAAACACACAACAATGCGAGAGGAAATCACTCTAATGGGTGAGCTCTCGCTCTCAAGATAGAGAAGCACATACACTACTGCCCGACCATGATAGCAGATTGGAATAATTACGCTATAAAGTGCGACCAATGCCAATGATATGCACCGACGATCCATCAGGTTATCGAGCAATTAAGAACTTCTGCTTCACCGTACGCGTTCATGCGATGGGCAATGGATATCGTGGGACCTATGCCGGCGTCATGAGGAAAACTTTTATGCTCATCATGACTGACTACGTTACCAAATGGGTGGACAGCAAAGTCAAAAACTTTGTCTGGGAATACATCATCTACCGACATGGTCTATCTTATGAAATCATCACAGACAGCAAAACTCAATTCTGCTCGCATAAGTTCGAGAACTTATGCGCCAAGTGGAACATACGCCTGAGCCATTCTACACCAAGATACCCACTAGGGTAATGGAAAAGCAAAAGCCACGAACAAAACAATCTTTGACAAACTTAAAAAGCGTTTAGAAAAAAGGAAGAGCTTATGAACTATAGGGTGTTTTATTATCACATTTAACTACACCACGAAGAGCCACCAACAAAACTTCATTCTCAATATCTCACGAAGTCAAAGAAATGGTACCCGCCAAAGTGAACGTATATAGCCTAAAACGACTAAAGATGCTAGAGTTTTCTGACCTGAACGATATATGATGCACGATAAGCTCGATGAAGCAGAAGAACAGCAAGATCAGGCTCTGCGACAAATTCAAAACTACCAGCAAGCAGAAACCTGATATTACAACAAAAACATCAATGTCAAAAGATTCTCCAAAGGAGACCTAATCCTTCGACATATCTTTGAAAACACCAAAGAGTATCACGCACGTAAGCTATGCATGAAATGGGGAAGGATCTTACCAAGTTATAAAATTTGTCAAACCAGACGTTTATCAACTCACCGACCTAGAAGGAACAACGCAACCTCGATCATCGAATGCGAGACACCTCAACTTCTCCTACTACTAAGTCATATAACATGAAACACAAATCACTTGATCCCTCTATATTGGGTACGTAGGCAGCCCGAAAAGGATGCAGCTGCAAAAAAAGATGAATTGGGTGCATACACCCATTTATTTCAAATATCATACTCGCAAACACGAATAAGCCGAGCCTAGACTCGCAAACTCGTCGTATATTAGAAAAATAAAGTGGGAGCCAAGGTTAATCGCAACTTCGCACCTTCGAGTCTAAACTCACAAGCAAGGACGAACGTCTACATAAACAGAAAAAGCCAAAAGACAAAAATACAAGGAAAAAGAAAAAAAAGAGCTAAACATCAGGATCAACAGAGGGATCGACCGAACCAAGAGGAAAACTCAACGAAACATTATCAGTAGGCTGATGAGAAGACTCGATTACCGGGACAACGACCCGAGGATGAGCTAGAAGACCTCCCAAATCGTCCTCAATCAGCTCCATAAGGACCACTGCGTTTTGAGATGATATCTTCGCAGCTAACAGATCCTCCAGCGCCTCCGTTAGATAAGAAGGGATTGACCCCCCCCCCCCAAATTCACGCACCATGTCGAATAGCTCCTTTGACCCTTTGTAACAGGCGATGTAATCATTTATTCCCTTGACGTCTCTCTTACCCTTTAAATGACGTAGAATCTTTGCAAAATGACCTTCGACACTGATGTCTCTATATTTTCATGGTTTTTAGAAGTCATTTAGCATCAATTTTTAGGTCTTTAGGTGTTCATATGTCGCATTTATAGTTATTATTGGCAAGTTTGTGATTTATAGGGATTTTTGCATTAGCATTTGCACATACATGCATTTTGGAAATTTTTCAGGACTTTCAGAAGTTTTCAGGATGATTTGTGAGAATTCAGAAGAGGAACATAAATTGCATGGAACGGAACCAGCTCAAACCAAGATAAAGGTGATCATACCACATCTCAGCCTTTGGCTCGATCACCATCGAGACGAAGCCACCAAGTCCGGATCGACTACAAGCTAACTCCTTTGGCTCGATCTCCCCTTCACCTAGCTCGATCTCTCTCTCGGCCACCTCGATCCTTGGCTCAATCTCATGATCGAGGCACATCTACTTTGGCTCGATCTCCCGAAGCTCTCTCGGCCAACTTGATCAAGCATGCACTTCACACCTTAATCTCTGGCTCGATCTCATGATCAAGCCACCTCTACTTCATCTCGGCCCAACTCCTTCTCTCGGATAGCTCGACCACAAATTTCCACGGCTCGATCCCGTGATCGAGCCATACCAACTTTGGCTCGATCCGACGATCGAGCCAAATCTTATCTCGTCTCGGCCATATGTTCCTCAGCTCGATCTCATACATTTCTCAGCTCGAGCCAAGCATGCTCCGACCCGACCAACTCGAACTAGGATGGACCTGCCAAGACCCAGTTTAATGATTGTATTTTGTCTTTTATGCATTTTAGGGCTTTTCCTAAACATTATATAAAGCCCAAAAATACCTCCATTGGGTGCAGTCTTTCTTTTTGCCATTTTTAGGTTTTGTCTTAGGTTTAAAGTTTTCTCTCTTTTGTTCTTAGTGTTCTTCATGTTAAACCCAATTTTCTTAAAAGTTTTATGTTAATCTTGTGTTTTCCTTTACTTTCATGCATAGATTAGGGTTTTGATCTATCTGGTGCATGTTGATTTAAGTTTATAAGCTTTTAATCTTCTGTTTTAGTTTTGATCATTTCCTCTGTTTTGTTACTGTTCCATTGATGTTCTTATTTTCTGGGTTGATGTTCTTGATGTTTTAGTTCTTCATCTTCTACATCTTTGTTCTGTTTATGTCTTTCCTTCTGTTTTAGGGTTTTAAAAGTATGTTCTTAGTTATTGACCTTTAATCTAAAATGCTTTCTTTAGTAGCTATGCTTTCTTGTTCTTCTGATTTTGCATCTCATATGATTTGTGAGTAGTGACCTAGGTTCCTTGAGGTTTGAATAGGGTAGTGTTGTCTCCATGTTCCTCCTAGGTGTCTAAGCTTTATGGTTTAATAGATCCCTTCTGTTTCATTGCACTTAATGCTGACATTTCGACCTGACCCGTTGAGATCTGATCTTAGGCACTTTAACACCCGTAAAGTGATCCAATTGGAGTGACCCGATCTAGGTGATTTCAGAGATTTGCATCCCCTCCTAAGGAATTAGAAGCTTAGAATATGCATCTCAGCCTAAGGAATTAGGTGTTTAGGATGCTTAATGGCTTAGGTAGATGGTTCGTAATGCCTGTTAGGTGTACTTCTGCTAACGGGAGTTAGGTCTGGTTGTCATCTAGCTTGATTTCATTTGCCAAGGGATTGAATTTGATTGCTTATGATTATATCGTCTAGGAATTAGCTCATTGTATGAGGTATGTTAGACATTTAGGGAGTTTGAGGAGGACCACTACCCAATTACCCCATCCTTAGGGATCCTTTCTTTGATTGCATCCTTTTCACTCTTTTACATTTCCTATGTTTTTACTTATCTTGCCTTTTACCTTTTTACTTATTTATGCATGTTTGTTTTCGTTTCTATTTTTAGTTTTATGCATCTTCTATTCACTTAGGACTTGTTAGCAAAACCCCTTTTATTTTTAGCTTGACTTAAAAGAAGCATTACAATCTTGATTGTTAGCATCACACCCATTTGGATTGACACTCATTTATACTACAATGACATGTATGTGCATATAGGGATTTGATCACATAAAAATCCTGTTATCAGACACGATCCTCACATTCCTTCTGAGCCTTCCAGACCTTTATCCTCATTCACCTTGGCCAAGTCCTCCCTCATCGCCTCATTCTCCTCACGCAACTTATTTGTCTCAACCTCAAGATCTCGATGGGCTATCGAACCCACTCTTCAGAGCGTCATACTCTTGGGTAATCATCTTCACATGTTCATTCACCTTCTCCGTAAGGTCAATAGATTTTATGACATGTTCATCAATCGTGGCCCAAAGTTGATCCAGGATCTTCACCTTCTCCTTTTCTGCCATGTAAAGGTCGGCGAATTTATGTCCATAAGCCTTGACCTCATTCAGAGCAACACTTGCCTTCCGTAACCTCAGCTTAAACTACGTGAACATATAGTTCGCCAATGCTTCCGTCTAAAAAACAAACAGATGATATCAATATAGAAACCACGCATCGACAGGAAACACTGAAAGCGTCCCTTAACGTAGGAACTAGCATAATCATAAATCATCTTAGTCGTCCCTTCCTGGTCCTCTTCGATAAAAATTTCTCATGGGAACCAAACGATGAACCAAATCCCTACATCCTTCCAGGTCATCAGGAAGCCGCAAGACATCATCATAATGAAAATCAAAAGGCACGGGTGGACAGACCTTCATGTATCGCATCGATGAACCCTCATCAGCATCCTCCGGAACATTTTGTGTCTCTATAACAGGAACGTTGTTGTCTCTAGCATCCACCCCAACATCAACATCGATGGGAACAAAATAGTCTGCTGTTACACCCTTTTTCTCAATCTCAAAGATAGCCAGCGCGTTATGAGCTTTGGTTTGCGACCCCAGCTTGTCTGCTACAATTCTCTTCTTCTTGCTACCCCCGGCTAGAGGCCTCTTCCCTACAACATTTTTGTCAAAGCTAACGACGCGCCAGCCTCGCCATGTTCACTCTTTTTCACACTAACTTGGATCATTCTTCATCCTATTCATCCCTCTTGTTTTCTTAGGAACAACCACCATCGGAGCTAGAAGTTTGGCCGCGGTCGCTACTTTCCTAGCTACGGCTTTTGCTCTCAGGTCTTCAAGGAAGGATGAAGATATTGCCTTTTGCCGAGGAAACTGACAACGATCCCAGTCCACTACACATGTATATGATAGTCAACAATTGAGAAAATAACGAGGCAGAAGAAACTCATAGGTTAACTAACCTCGACGAATGTAGCTGAGGTTGTCCCAAACTCTTTTCTGGTTTATTTCCTCCCACTCAATGACCCCCAAGCTTTGTTTATCTTGACGTTGTTGAAGAAATGCGGCAGATAGTCTTTAAGATTCAGTGGTAAATCTGCAACGACGAAGAAAAAACATTAGATCCCATACAAAACTATATGAAGGCGAGGTCATCGCAAAGTTCTACTGATAAACAGATTCGACCCCCTGGAATAATCGTAACCACACGATGGAGCCGAGGCCTCGTTGACCTTCACGAAGAACCATCGACACTTCCAGTCCTAATCTTTTTTTGTCACCCAAGTGAAAAACTTATGCTTAGTCTTAAAGGTGACGTAGAAGAAGCTAGTGTCGACACTAACCCCACCAATAGTCCCGGACATGTTGCATATCCTCGTGATTTCTTCAAAGAACTTCCCACAAACATAAACGCCGACCTCGGCGGCCAAGACAAGTATCCCCACTAGATTTCTGATCGACACCGTTAAATTCTACAAGATAGCCATCTCCCGTTTCTTGCAATACGCGGAAAATAACTTGGGAAAGGGAAATCACATATGCGCCATGGTGAAGTAGTCCTCAAAGATCGCGAAGTACCCCAGCGGTGAACTCCATGGCCTCTCATGTGGGGCCAGAACCCTAAACACAAGATTCAGATCGTTGAAGTCGCATTGCCTTGCAAGTGCGAGGAGTCATTCCTGTTCATTATTGAAGGTATGACACCCGTAATCGCATCCACCTTGGCGAGCGACAACCTCTAAGAATCACTGATCTGGAATATTCCGATGGTCGGGCCACTGAAATCCCTTGTCGCACCCACATCCCATAGAACAACTTCTTCATCTCGAGGTTCGTTCACGTCAACTCGTCGCCTTGCAAGAAACCTTTTTCCAACCGCCAGCGGGACCAGGTTGACAGATTTTTTAAACGCAGAGATAAGTTGGCTAGGAATCCAGTTTATCCACCCATACCATTGCCCCATTAGGAACTGAATCCCTCTCAATAGGATTCTAAGACATGCTCAAAGTAGGATCATACGTCGAGCTTGAAGATCTGGTAGGCGGGTTCTCGGGATTAGTCAATGAGTTAACTACAGACCTCCTGGCCTTACTTGCAGAAGACACGACCCTAGAACTCGACGAGTTATCTTTTGAACCACTAATCACTATCAAACCCTAGGTTTACCAGGTCACAAACCATGACATTGAAAAAAAGTAACCTTACAACATAGCAAAATGGACACTTCAACTTAACCTATGAAAAACTAGAAAGAGAAACTAGAGAAAAAGGAAAAAAAAAAACATTTCGAAGGATGAAAAATGAGACGCCCCTAGAGATCCATAGTATATATAGGAGTGATGACCGGAAGACAAAGCGTCTCTTGAAAGATTGAGCAGGAAACGAAACGTCATCTCGAAGATGACCGGAAGACAAAACTTCACCACAAAGTCATCAACTTCTTTAGAAATACGCGCTGACCGTTGAGCCAACAATGATCTAATCCTAACACCCTACATAGACATAGCCATCTATTAATGACCTAAAAGCCTCTTAAGCCTAGGAATGCTACCTATCCGACTAGATCAAATCTCAGTTCTTCTCGTCGGACTAAGGGGGGATATATTTTTAAAAATGGGATGCCCCCATGTCAGGCCCTAGATATTTTAATCCCATTAAGAGGCTCGTCGAGCAAGAGTTAAGCTCACAATGAGGTCGACAGCGGCGCCAAAGCTATAGTGAGTCTAGAGCCTCTCGTCGAGGAGAATAGCGATCTAAGAATCAAATCGTCGGGCTAACACCGCATTGGTCCAACTACTCTGCATAGAAAAATGATGACGAAGAATGGAACTATAAAAGAAGGATGGATGCCATTAGACAAGGGGTCGGAAAATCAAGAGAGATGTTAGAGAGAGAAATTTTAATTCCTCTATACAATAAGTGAGCTCGTCGGACTTTTCGACGACCTCGCCACTCTATAACGAACCCTTTTCAAATACAAACCCAAATCAAGGGATTAACGACCCTAGATCCAACAGTTACCTCTAACTATAATGATGATATAATCATCACATAGAGCAAAAAAATTTATAGGAAAAATGAAAGACAAAAAACCATTTGACCAACGACAAAAAATTTTAACCAACGATCTCTAAAAATCGCTCCACCTTCTCTCTACATCACAGATCACCTTCTTCCCTCTTTGCAATCTTGCTTTTGCCGGCGACTGGCCTCGTGCCGGCGCCGAGCATGTATATACTATACATTCCTCTCGTCTTTTTTCTCTTCTTCTCACTCTTGGTCATGTCCTCTTGTTTTGGTCTCTGATCGCGCCAATCCCTAGCTACTCCTGCTCATTCGCCGATTCGGTTCCCTTCTCCTCCATCGCAAAGTCTACGATTCTCATGTCGTACTCTCGGATTCGGAGGAGCTTTTCACCAATAGTGCTTCGCCTCTGTTGGCGAATGCATGCGTCACCTTCACTTTCATGACGCTGGCGCAAGCCAGATCTCCAGTTTCAGGGACGGATCGAGTTATCTTCTGCATCTTGGTCATTTTCTGATTTTTGGTTCCGGTTGCGATTGGGTTTTCGTGGCGTCTCTTGTTTTGGCGCCATTTTTGGATCTCGTGGTATTGGTGGTAGATCTCGGTGATCGATCAAGTGGTGGATGCTCTGGTGGCTTGTTTCCCGACGGTTTTAGATTTGGTTCAGTGTCTAACGGTTGGGTTGCATGGCTCCACTCGATGGGATTTCGTGTGCTTGGTGGATCATCCATGATTTAATTATAATATGTGTCATTTCTTGTTTTTGTTTTCTCATTTTCCTTGTTTAAGTCTTTTATTTTTTGTCTCATTTTGTTTGTCTTCATGTCATGTTCGTCTCTTAAATTTCGTTGAGGTCGGCGCTGATTCCCGATTTAGGCATATCAGATCCTACTGGCTGGTCCTTTTAGTTTTGAGATATTCTTTTCTGCACTTTTGTTAGAGATAGTGTTTTCCCTCGTCTTGGTTTCAGTTTGAGATATTTTTTGTTTTAAGATTTTATATTAACTTTTTATGGCTCATGATTTATCTCGTTGTAGGTTTTTTTTTTGTGTTTCTAATATTTATTCTGATTTTTAATGAAATTTAGTTTGCCGTGCAAAAAAAATTTAACCAACAGCAAAAAAAAAAAAGTTGTTGAGTGAGTGTATAAGCGAAGTTGGTCTTTGTTTACTTTCCTCGTAAGTCGAAAATATTCGTGTGTCGGTAGAAGATAGCAAGATGATGCCACGTATGAGATCGTGTGGGTATAGGGGTTCCAGACCGCACCGACTAAATCGAAGCTAAGACTGTTGCAGTCAATTGTCCAATCTCTGGACCCCTTTGGATTTGCATGCATCTTCTTGTGGACTCCACCATTTTAACCTCTTGTCATCTCTTACGTGATGTGAATTTCGCTACGCATATATCTCACGACCCAATTTAAAGTTCTTAATTTGTCATAAAATTTTCAAAAGATAGCATGCACTATATAACCAAATTAATCATCGTATTAGCAAAAATCATAGTTAGCAAAATTGTAAGTAATTTCGCTCATTAATGGTACGAGTTTTTTAAACAAAAATATATAATTCACACATTTTTTTTAGTTATGTGACATAATATCGCAATAATTGTCTCAAACAAGTGCAAATAATAAGAAGAAAGAGATTGTTGTTACTTTTCTTATTGCATACCGTTCATTTTCCAAATTGTGCACAAATTTATGCTATCTAGAAAATACAGTCAAAATTATGCATATTGTATGTAGCAACTTAATTTACATAAATCAATAATTGCCAAATGAGTTAACGAGAAAGTATACTTGGAAATCAAATTAATATTAAACACAAATATGTTTTTCTAAAATATCAAACCTAGTACATTTGTAGTGTATTTTGCACCATTTTTATGAGAAAAATATATAATTAAGTTTTAGATAATAGATACATAAGCTATTTAAATGTTACGTACCCCTTGTTATTTTTGTTATCATTAAAAAAATTATTTTGCTCCGTTTCTTTTAATACAAAAACTACATCTAGTTCTAAAATATTTGTTAAAATAATGTATTATTCGTTTCGTAATTTGTAAATACCATTTGAAATTGAGTGTTATCGTTTAATAATTAATAGTTAAATTTTAGAATTAGCTTTCTATTTTAATAGATTAAAAAGAACTGAAAGATAAAATATAAGTAATCAAATTCGAATAAAAAAGTTTAAATATAAATAACCAAATTCGAATAAAAAAATTTATATTTAATTTTATAACATTTTAGTTTACTTTTTCCATTTTATATCATTTACTATTTTTGTTATTATTATGTGACCGTGGTATGTGAATCGTAATTGTTCTATAAACCATAATTTAATCGTATCATATTATGTTCCTTATCGATGAATTCGTGGTTACTATTTCGAATCATATTGTAAAAACTAAAGAAGTGGACTTTACCCCTATCTCGGCTGCTTCGTATTAGTTCACGCTCCCATTCACTCCTGTTGAAGTGGTTCTTTCAGAATATGATCCACCATGTTTGGTTAGAGAAAAATCATAGACGATATGACCATCCTTCAATGACCTCATCTGCTATTATTCGGCAAATTGAACTCTATATGCAACACAAAATTTGCTCATTACATGTGCAACATGAGCTTCTAATTCCGGACCTGTTACAAGACTGGTTTTGTTCAAGATTAAATTAACTTAGATTAACCATCACTGTTAGCTTCATTCTTTAATTTTTGGCTAAAAACATTCTTGTAAGGCTTTTTGTTGAAATATAATATCACATTAAAAAAAAAATTTAAAAAAAACTAAAGAGGTGGGTACTGTGTAGATCATCTGCTATGACTGATAGAAACCCATCCACATACCAACCAATGTCCAAATCAATCATCAGATTAAACAAAAAACATAATGATGAAAATGTTACTTTCTTATCCACGCATAGAGATTCCTTTACATTATTTGCAGATTTACGCACACACATACACATACACATATACATACATCATATCAGATTCATTATCATCATATCGGTGTGATTCTTTTCTTCCACAAACTGCTTCCCCACTTGAGAGAACACTGAGTGGCCCATTCTTCCAAAATTCCCTTAATATGTATTATACTGTTTTCTATGACTAAAGTTTCAATTTTGATTACATTCCAATGGGTTTGACTAGTCAAAGGTGGACCCATTTTCCCTGACTTCTCATAATCTTACAGATGCATCCCAATATGATCAGCACTTTTCTTTATTATCTTCATACTTTTACCTTCTATTTTTACGTATATACTTACAATTTTTGTTTAACGTCTAGCTCATAATTTCCTTGATGTATGAAATCAACTTTTAGATATTTTACTCGGGTAATATAATATGTAAGTGTTTAACCGTCTTCACAACAGGTTTGTTTTTGGACACGGTCAATTAAATATAAGGGTTAGACGACGTGTATTAAATATAATGAGAATATTAAAATTGGCATGTTGATTAGACGAGGCTATTTGACTATACCGTTTTGATACTGATTCTTTTGACTTTTGGCTCTGATTACTTTGAGCTGTGATCGTTCTTTCACTCCGTCGATATCGGCGACTTCTCTTTCTTTCTCCTCTCCGTCCGTTTTTCCGACACCCCCCCCCCCCCCGCNTTATACTGCTTTACGTCAGACTAAGTCGCCGTGAACAGTAACATGAAAGGTGTCTTCGCTTGGTCGAACTTTGCATGCTGCAAGTGGGCCTCGTTTCATAGCTGGGCCTGATTTCGTGTTGGGCTTTTAGAGGGTACTAAACCTTGGTCCAACAGTTACTCCCCCCCCCCCCCCNNNNCCCCCCCCCCAAGTCGACCAAAGATTTGTCGAATGGAACCATGTAGCTGAGGCCTTGACATTGTGCTTAAGGTTCGACGAGATGAAGAATACATGGTTAATTGACGAGGTAAAAGTTCAACGTGATCAATCGCCGAGATTAAAATAACCTTGCTAAACCGACGAAGTGCATTCATCGAGACTTATTGACGAGATGATCATTTGTCATGATCAATCGACGAGAGCAAATAATGCTGATCAACTAACGAAGTGTTAGCCCATCACGATCAATCGACGAGGTATTAACCTTGGTGAAGTAATATTTTGTCACGATTAATTGACGAGGTATTAATCTCGACGAGGTAGTACTCGTCTTGATTGAACAACAAGATTTTATCCCAACATTGTGCTCATTCAACGAGGTGATGTTGGTCGACTGATGAAGTAGTGACTCACTGCAACTAGTCGATGAAGCTGATGTCGATCGATATCGACGACGTAAGATGGTTTTTTTTTACAGATTACGAAGCGTTGCGACCTTTCGGATAGGCGTCCTTTCGTACCACGTCAGCCCTTATAAGGGTCCCTTCCCCATTTATGCTCTCATCTTCTTCTTGCGCCTACATGTATCGTTTCTCTCTCCATTTTCTCTGCTTTCTCTCTCTAGGTTTAGAATTTTTGCATTATTTTGTTTTTTGCTCTACCGTTAATCCTCCAGCCAGTTTTGTTGTCGGAAAATTTATCTCCGATTTTCTGCCGAGTAATGTCCGGTAATCTTCAACTGGTATCTGTGAAAGAAGAGGTCATGTCGAACGAAGGGGGCTCGACGATGGAATCTAGAAACCATCAGATGATTGTTCATCAACCAAGCCCAGAAGTCGACGCTCCTGATCAATTAATCGTTGCCGAGGCATCCTCTGAAGAAGAATATTTTCTGCCACATATAGAGTCGAGGCCTTTTCTCGACGAAGCAGGTCCTTCAGAGGTAGATCTCGAAGAGGGTGACTTCTTCACAGGGTCTGGTCCGTCAAAGATGACGCATGAGTCTTTGGCCGCCCTTTGCGTGTTGTGTAAAATTGATGACACCAACCTTGAGTTTAGAGTTCCGCAATATTTTGAGTGGCCATGGTCTCCGCCGGCAGGATACTTTACGCTTTTCGAGGATTATTTCGCTGATGCCAATATGTGGTTCCCTCTCCCCCATTTATTGATGGTGTTCTGTGCTCGACGTCGCATGGCTGTATCGCAGTTATCCACTGCGGCCATTCGGAATATAACGGCGATCCTTCTTTTTGGAAATGAGATAGGGATAGATATCTCTATAGATTTCTTCGACCTCCTGGCGACTATACATTAAGTACACAAAGCTGTGAAGAGTGGGGCTAACACTCTAAATTTTGACACTGGTTTTTTCTACGTGAGAATGAGACCAAAATACACTGTTCTCACTGGGGCTAAGGAGAAGATATGGGATTGGAAGAGGCGGTATTTTTTCGTTAAAATTAACGACGCGACTGTTCCTTAGTTAGGACGATATTTTTTAAGAGACTGGGCTTTAGAGATTGGTAGTGCTTCGGCTAGTCATAGTGTTTTACTTAACGAATGATTAACACTTCCTTTCTTTTTTGCAAATAAGCCATTTCTCTTCGAAGCCTTCCCTGACTGCTTCTTGGACTTAGTCAAAAAGTTATCGAAGGCTTCCATACTTAAGTGGCCTGAAGTGGACGCGGCTAGAATCAGACGAAGCTTATCCCGGCTCGGCTCAGGTTGGTACTTTTTACTCATCTTTCATTTTGCTTTGTCGCTCTTATGTTTCTCGTTGTTTGATTTCAGTTAGACGAGAACACTAATCGTATCTCAGGAGGCCAGACATGTCTTCTGATTTTTTGAAGAGTTTGAGAGAGAGTTCCTTTAAGACCCAGGCCGAGGCCGGCACTCAAAAGAAAAATCCAGTGGCCATGGCTGAAAAGAAGGGGGCCAAAAAGCCATCAAAGATGAAAACCCTAGTGTCTTCGGCGAAAGTGGCTATCGAGAACAGGAAAAAGGAAAAACCTATAGAGCAGGCCGAGCTGTCTCAACAGCTCCAGGAAAAGTTAGGATTACAGGCCGCTGCGGCAAAGGCTAAAGGTAAAGCACATGTTGTGGAACCGAGCCCCAAGAAAAGGACTGCGGCTGGTGAGTTGAAGGGATTAGAGATTGGTAAGGATGCCGATCTACTGAACAATCCAAGTCCTGTTATAAACTTGGACGAGGAGAAGAACCCAGCTGCTGGAGATGGGGATGACATGTTTGTCGATCTCGATGACTTGTTCGACGATAATGTTGAAAACGAAGGTCCACTTCAAAAACGACCTCGTCGCCAACCTGTTCCTTTCTCCTTTGCTTACCCGGACGCGTCCAAACTGGTTAATGACGCCGATGCATGCGCTTAGTTAGTCCATCATATTCCAGGGATCCATCGCCCCGTGCCGAGTGTGTCTAGCTCTCCTTCTCAAGAATTGTTCAAGACATATGCCTCGTACGGCGTCCAAGTAAGTTTTCTTTTTACTCGCATTACGTCTGCTTTTCAGATGACTTTAGTGTTTAAATTGCTTTTGAAACAGTTTTTTGCTGTAGCGAATGCCATGATTACTATGTATGATTCCAAGCTAACGAAGACCACTTCCTCCCTCGACGAGCTCAAGAAAATCGTCGACCAATGCAATGATGCTGTTGCATTAGACGCGCAAAAGAGGAAAGATCTAGAGGTTAAAGTTGCTAACTTAAAGCAGCAGATAGTTCGTCTGAACGAGGAGAACATACGTGTCACCGAGGCAGGCAGGAGTCAGAGGGATGAATTTGAGGAGGAGAAGAACCGTCTCCTTGAAGAAAATGTTAAGGTCAAGGATGAGCTCGCTGTAGTGAAAGAAACTTTAGGATTATAGAGGGCTGGTCGTGACGCTCTGATCTTGAAGAAAGGGCATCAAATGCAGGAGAAGTGTGCTGCTCGATTCGAGAGGATTCGACATCATCTGGACAGTCGAAATGTAGCTGATACGGCGGCCAAGAATGTCGGGACGATTGAAGGAACGCTCGGCGTTATTGAGCTCATAGAGGACATGGGCGGTTCAGTGCCGGAAGCCATTGTGGAAAATCTGCAGAAGAGTCTTAAAACCAGGAAGGACAAGCTAGGCGAGGTCAAGATTTTCGCTTTATCGAACAAGGACCTGGGCGTATCCCCAGTGATTAACGAATCAGCGTCGAACCTTGAACTCCTTTCTCAGGAAGAAATGGGACGACTCCGTACTAGTGGGATTGAAGCCTCGACTGCGGAGTTGACCAGGAACAAGACTCCCCCCCAAATGCTCCGGCCTAATCTTATTTAGACTTAAGATTTTTTGTTTATTTTTTCGAACTCTTTAGTTTTTGCACTCGTCTACTTTTGTTATGAACTTTGACACCTTGTTGCCTATTTTTGCCAAGGGATTAATTGACGAGATTATTTTTTGAAAAGTTGTTATTCTAATCTACAAACATTAGTATCTTTGCGTTTATCCCATTTAAATATCGACGAGGCTTTAGCTCATTTAACGATTGACGAGGCTTTAGCTCGTTTAACGATGGACGAGGATTTAGCTCGTTTAATGATCGACGAGGCTTTAGCTCGTTTAATGATCGACAAAGCTTTAGCTCGTTTAACGATCGACGAGGCTTTAGCTCGTTTAACGATCGACGAGGCTTTAGCTCGTTTAACAATCGACGAGGCTTTAACTCGTTTAACGATCGACGAGGCTTTAGCTCGTTTAACGATCAACGAGGCTTGAGCTCGTTTAACGATCGATGAGGCTTTAGCTCATTTAACGATCGACGAGGCTTTAGCTCGTTTAATGATCGATGAAGCTTTAGCTCGTTTAAAGATCGACGAGGCTTTAGCTCATTTAACGATCGACGAGGCTTAAGCTTGTTTAATGATCGACGAGGCTGTAGTGATTTTGAACAGAATTCTCAGTAGGGTGACTTACTCCCCCTTAAAAAATCAAAAGAGAACTGCCAGAATAATACAAGATTTTGTCAGTAGCTGTGTCTTCTTATACTATGAAGACTGCCTACGTACCCATTTTAGAGGGATCAAGCCAGACGTAGTTCTTTGTTCAACGGCAAAAAAATTAAAGGTAAAGTTTCAGATGTCGGTCGTTCCAAGGTCGTGGAAATTGTTGTCCGTCAAGCGTGGTTAGCTAGTAGACGTTTGGTGCGACGATGTTAGTGACTTCGTACGGTCCTTCCCAATTACTTCCCTGCTCCATATTCCTTCGTATTTTCGAAAATATGACGTAGGACAAGGTCTCCAACTGCATAGTGCCTAGGTTTGACATGTTTGTTATAATGTCATGCTGCCATCTGTTGGTAACGCTGCATGCGCAGCAGTGCTTGATCTCGTAATTCCTCGAGTTCGTCAAGCCTGTCTATAAGATTATTTGAAACTTAAGAAGGTAAGTTTATGTAGGTAACAACAATCGAAAAATAAGTGGTAAGAGGTTTGAATAATTTCGACCCTGCCTTGCATCAAATCAGTGTTTAGGTCGTCGTGCTGAGGTAACATCATTCGTCGTAAGCTATAAACGTTAACTTCAGCAGGGACCATAGCTTCGACCCCATGCGAGAGAGAAAAAGGGGTCGCGTTGGTCGATGATCGGGGTGTTGTGCGATATGACCAAAGGATGCTGTCTAACTCATCGGCCCATAACCCTTTCTTCCTTTCAAGTTGCTTCTTAAGTCCATCAACGATAGTCTTGTTAACTGACTCGGCTTGTTCATTACCTTGCGGATATCTTGGAGTTGAATGGCTAAGTTTTATTTTCCATTTTTTGCAAAAACCCTCAAACCGGTTTAAACAGAACTGGGTGCCGTTGTCGGTCACAATCTCATAAGGTAGACCGTGGCGAAAAATAATATTCTTCCACACGAAATTCTGGACCTCGGCATCTTGGATTTTAGCATAAGCTTCAGCTTCAACCCACTTTGAGAAGTAGTCGATCATTACCAACAGATATCTTCGTTGCCTGGATGAAGGGAAAGGTCCCACAATGTCCATAGCCCACCTCATAAACGAGTAAGGTGGCGACGATACTCTTAAACATTCAACTGGTTGATGTTTCGTCGGAGCATGACGCTGACATTGCTCGCACTTTAGGTAGTAAGTTTGACAATCCAAAACCATTGTTGGCCAGAAATGACCATGACGCTTGATTTTCAATACCAAAGAATATCCACTAGAATGGTTGCCACAAGCTCCTTTATGCGTTTTGGCCATTACACGGTTGGCTTCGTCTTTCGATACACACCATAGCAATACTCCAGATATATCCCGTTGAAACAACTCCCCTTCTAACAACACATATTTCGAAGCTTTTGCCCTGAGACGTCGGGCTGCCCACTTATCAGATGGTAAGGTTCCTTTACTTATACATGCATATATTTCTGATCTCCAATCACCCTTTGTTTGTTCGTCGATCATTTCTTCATCGTTTAAGGAATTATCGTTTGAGGTACTATCTACCATGTGCACCTTGGTGTGCGATATACTTGGAGCAACGATCTCTTCAATTGGGACTAAAAGTGTCAACCCGCTTGTTGGAGCGGAGGCTAGAGTCGCCAAGTTATCCGCATAGGTGTTTTCACTCCTTGGAATTTTCACAATCTCAACATCGTCGAAATCCTTTGTGAGGTTTTGGACGAGATGGAGATAAGAAGTCATGCGATCATCCATGGCTTCGTAATCACCCCTGCACTGGCTGAAGACGAGCTGGGAATCACAATGAACACGAATTATCTTTACCCCCATGCTCCTCGCAAGACGAAGCCCCGAAGCCCAGCGAGAAATGCCTCGTATTCACCCTCGTTGTTTGAAGCAACAAACTTCAATTTAATAGACTGCTCGATGACCTCGACTGTTGGTGATTCAAGAGGAATTCCAACTCCAGACCCATTCGATCACGACGAGCCGTCACCATAAAGATTCCATATTCCTGCCGCACTGGGAGCGAAGAGCTCTGGGGGCAGTTCGACTAGAAAGTCTGCAAGAGCCTGACACTTAATACTAGTCCGACTACGAAACTTAATATCATACTCGCTAAGCTCAATGGCCCACTTTTCCATTTGACCGGAATAACTCGGGCTATGCAGGATAGCTCGCAGCGGTTGAGTAGTCATCATCGCGATTGAATGAGACTGAAAATAGGGTATGAGCTTACGAGCACTAACAACAACGGCGTAAGCCAACCTTTCCAACATGGAATATCGAGTCTCCGCCCCGTCGAGCACCTTACTGACATAAAATGTTGGCTTATGCTCGCCGCGGTTGTCTCGTACCAGAACCCCACTGACAGATTCCGTCGAAATAGAAACATAAAGTAACAAAGTTTCCCCGTATAAAGGCTTTGCCAAGATAGGCGGGGGTAGAAATGTATTCTTTGAGTTTTTTGAATGCCTCTTCACGCTTCACCAGATTTTACACCGAACGTACACTTCGATGGATTTAGCTTCATTCCGTAGAAGTTCAAGATTTGAAAACACGTACGTAAATAAGATATATGATCCGACGCCGAGGTACTCTTCACAAGCATATCATCTATGTATACTTCCATGGTCTTTCCCAACTGGGACGAGAACATATTTTTAACCAGCCTTTGATACGTCGCACCAGCGTTTTTGAGGCCGAATGGCATGACGCGATAGCAGTATATGCCACGGTCAGTAATGAAGGCAGCCTTTTCTTGATCATTTGGGTGCATCATGATTTGATTGTAACCAGAGAATGCATCCATGAAGGAGAGTAATTCGTTGCCTGCTGTGGCCTCGATGAGTCGATCTATATGTAGAAGCGGAAAACTATCTTTCGGGCGTGCCTTATTTAGATCAGTGAAGTCTACACAAACTCTCCATTTTCCATTCTTCTTTTTGACTACCACAGGATTAGCTATCCACTCAGGGTACTTGACCTCGACTATGGAACCAGCTTGCAGCAATTTCTCGACCTCGTCGTTGACTGCTTGATTATGTTCAACCCCTAACTTTCGGCGCTTCTGTCTGACTGGCTTCATAGTGGGATCGACGTTCAACTCATGGGACATGATTGATGGGTCAACAACCGTCATATCAGATATCGACCATGAAAAGGTGCTTACGTTGCTTTTTAAGAATGAGACAAGCTTGTCTCGAATGGTTTTTTCCAAGTAACGACTGATATTAGTACGCCGCGATGGGTCGTTGTCATCAATGGACACTTGGTCGATTGGTTCTAAAGTTTTCGTACACTGCTTGGTTGTCGACGATGGCCCTAGCGTATCATCGGGCTTCGTCGGTAGTTGCTATGCTTCAAACCTCTTGCGTGCCTTATGCTCGGCTATAAAGCAAGTTCGTGCAGCCCTCTGATTACCCCTAATTGTCTTAGTTCCTTTTGGAGTAGGGAATTTTAGACACTGGTGGTAGATGGACACCACAGCTTTCATCATAAATAACCATGGGGTTCCCAAAATTGCATTGAAAATTAGGTGCTCGTCGACAACCAATAGCTTCACAATACGAGTTACGCCGATTAAGCTTAGGGGAAGTTTAATGCTTCCTGCCTTGGTGACCGTCTCACCGCTAAAGCCCGTGAGTACCTGAGACGATGGTTTTATCCTCGTCTCGTCTACCTCTATTTTTGTAAGGGTCTCTTTAAAGATAATGTTCACCGAGCTCTGGAGACTTTTCAATCTTTGAACATTAGTTCAATAACAAGAAAGTCATTATGCGGTGCGTCTACTCCGTTTGTATCAGCCTGTGTGAATTTTACTAGATCCTCATCTGTTCCAATAGCCGAAGTACTGTTTGTTGATACTTACGCTTTGTGTTCCAATTTCCTGATTGTCCTGACCGAATCATTACATTGCCTTAGTCCACCCATTATAACATTGATTCGCCGACGTGGTATGGGCTGTACCTCATCGTTTATATCTTCTCTATCTCTTTTCGGTGGTTCCATATCCTGGTCAATCGGGGGTCTATGAGGGTTCCTTTTGACCATGTCAGTGCGGGCATTTACTACACCTTGTCTAAAACCACCGCGATTGAAGCCACCTTGCTGTCTATTCCAGGGGGAAACCTGCCTCGGCACTGAAGAACCGTACTCCTTTAAAACCATATTCTTTAGGTGTTTGCATTCGTCAGTACTATGCCCGGACCTTCCATGAAATTCACAAAAAGATTTCGGGTTATCATCGACCTGCCTAGATGCGGTTTGCGTCTGACTTCCTTGGCCATGGACATAATGGATCACATCCTTCTTCTTCTCGAAGGACTTAGCATAATGTTGTCGGGGTTCCCTATACTCATCTTTTTCCTTATGGTTCTGACGCTCTTTTCTATGGATCTTTATCATCTTAGCTTTCTCCTCCTCTGCTTCGACGAAGCCACTTGCACGATGCAGGGCATCCTCCAGCGTTTGAGGCTGATTTAAGACAAGCTCCTCGCGAAAACGCGATTCATACCACAAAGATTTTTGCAAAGCTGCGATCGCTGCTTTGTCGGAAATAGTTAACCGAGAAGCTATCCTTTTGAATCTTTCAATAAAGATTCGCAGGGGTTCACGGCATCCTTGGGCCAATGTCCAAAGATCCGCTGTCGAAGCCTTTTTCTCAATGAAGATTGAGTAATGCTTCAAGAAGGCAGTAGACAGCTGTTGGAAATTACTAATGCTTCCCGAAGGGAGGCGCGAGAACCAGGTCAACGCAGCCCCACCGAGGTTCTCGACGAAGAATTGACAATATCCAGCATCTTTCTCGGCCGGGCTAAAACGCGTCTGTCCCATAGCTATTGTGAACGCGGTGAGATGATAGCTAGGATCACTATTACCTTCGTACAATGGGAGCTTAATCTTGGCAACTTGGCCAATCTGCGCATCGTTACCTGCGTAGTGAATGGAGTTCGCTGAGTTTCTTCGACGACGCGCTTAATTTCTGGGGCCGAACTTATAGCCCGATGCACCTGCGAACTCATCTCACGTATCTGTTCCTTCAAAGCGGTGATTTCATCTTGACTAGTCTGGGCATCTACATTCAGCTCTGGTGTCTTGTCAATTGGACCAGTCGAAGTAGGTTGCGGCGTTACACTAGGTGTCCCGAAGATAGTATTATTGAGGTTGTCCAGACGAGCTCTTCTTTCGCTATCTGTGAACGCAGCTTCAAACCGAGCTCAAAATTCACTTGCTTTTCTAGCTTGATCGTCGAGGCGTTGTATGATTAAACGATTGGTTTCTGCTTGACGAGCTTCTACTTGAGACTGTGCTTCGACTACCTCGTCAGGTATGGCTTCATTATTTTCAGCCATTACTCTACCGTCTTGGACCCTTAGCCTCGTATTTCCCCATAGACGGCGCCAAATGTTTAACCGGTCTTCACAACAGATTTTTTCTGAACACGGTCAATTAAACATAAGGGTTAGACGACGTGTATTAAATATAATGAGAATATTAAAATTGGCATGTTGACTAGACGAGGCTATTTGACTATAGCGTTTTGATACTGACTCTTTTGACTTTTGGCTCTGATTAGACGAGGTGTCTTAAACTGATTCTTTAAACTGTTGAGTTAACAATAGTCGAGGTACTTTGAGCTATGATCGTTCTTTCACTCCGTCGATATCGGCGACTTCTCTTTCTATCTCCTCTCCGTCCGTTTTTTCGACCCCCCTTTCGATTGATCTGACAACCTATTTATATTGTTTCACGCCAAACTAAGTCGCCGTGAACAGTAACATGACAGGTGTCTTCGTCTGGTCGAACTTTGCATACTGCAAGTGGGCCTCTTTTCATAGCTGAATCTGATTCCGTGTTGGGCTTTTAGAGGGTGCTAAACCCTGGCCCAACAATAAGTATCACGATGAAGCTTAATTAGGATCCTACTTTAGATACAAAAATGAAAGAAAAACAATTCTATGGTTCACGGAAAAAAAAAAAAATCCTATTTCATCTCTAAACTGACACAATTGGGCATCGAATGGTTACAAGTTAGTTAGTTGCAGCTTCAACGTTGCTGAAGTCAGGGAACTCCATCATTATGTTTGTCGAATTGTATCTATCAAGTTTTTTTTAGTCAGAATATGCAAAATATTCCACTCTTGTTACTAACCGATATGAACAGTATATAAGACTTGTCTCATTGCTAGTTATTAATGATTTTATATTCTGACATGTGGGAATTTCTGTTTGTTGGCTTTGGCGTTTTTCGTTAATCCTCTATGTGTTTTTTTTTTCCCGAGGGGAGTTCAGATAATATTTCTTGTGTCACTATTAGATAGGTTTTATATAAAATTTCACATATCATAATAATTTTTTACTAGTTAATATGACAAAGGAAGCAAAATATTAAAATAGACTAAAGTGTAAGATAAAAAAAAAAAAAAAACCAAATTAAAGTAAAGTAAAGGTAAGATGTGACTAATACCTATCTAATATCACGACTTTGGGTTGATAGAATTCCGATCATCGTCGAGCACATGCAAACCACTAATCCCGTGTTAGATCTACACTCTACTACTTGTCTAGCTATATAAAGAGAAACATATTTAAATTATTAGAAACCTAAATTTCACTTATCTAGTTTTTTTCGTCGTTGTATTAATAATTTTGAAAGTTACAACTGATACAGCAAAACAAAATAATAAAAACTACATGGAAATCTAAAGTATCACATTTAGGTTAATTAAAGACACAATAACTAAACAAAAATACTTTGACGGAAACCTGACGAATTTTGATCCGTAGGAAAAAAAAACTGAAGGACATAAATCCATCAGGAATCCCTCAGTAATTCTGTCAGGGTACCCACCTAACAACATATCCATTAATATAATTGTTTCCAACGATTATATTTGTAAATCCTGACAGATAGCCCGTCAGGATTCCGTCAATAAAAGTTCTATAAAACCAGAACCCCCACACCTTCACTATTCACCATTTCACAACATATTTCTTACAAAAAATGTCTAATCCTCCATATTTTCGATCATGGATGGATCAGGAAAAAATAGATCCAGATACGAACCTTTTGAACGATGAATATTCACGTGGTGTTATGGAATTCATGGAATTAGTATGTCGACAACCTCTGACAAAACGCAGTCATAAGTTACTATGTATATGCTCTGTTTGTCGGAATTCGCATAATGTCAAGATAGATATGGTTTGGAATCATTTGTATCTGAGTGGTTTTATGCCTAGTTATAAGATTTGGTATTTACGTGGTGAAGAACATGATATTGTTGCTAGTAGTAGTGTTAGCGAACGACCTAATCTTGTTGCTAGTACTAGGGGTAGCGAACCATTGGCCGATAGGATAGAGGAACCTAGAAAGGATTTAGATTATGTTGCACCTACGGTTCAAATGGTTAATGACGTTTATAGAGAGACTATAGAGACGGCTCAGCGTTCGTACGAAGAACCAAATTTAGAAGCACGACGGTTTTTTGATATTTTAGACTCAGCGAATCAGCCATTATATAGTGAATGTAGAGATGGACAATCGCCTTTATCATATGCTAGTAGGTTGATGGGTATAAAGACAGATTATAACTTGCCTGATGATGAAGTTGACGCAATAGCGAAGCTAGTAAGAGATATCTTGCCAGAGGACAATAATTCTCCAGGTTCATATTACGAGATTCAGAAACTTGTAGCGGGGCTTGGATTGCCGTATGAGGTTATAGATGTCTGCATCGATAATTGTATGATCTATTGGAGATGTGACGACACACAGACGAGTTGTATATTTTGTCGCAAACCAAGGTATAAGGATACATGCGGTAGAGTTTGTTGCAAAGGAAACATCGAACGATCGAACATTTCCAACTTGGTTGCTCGATATTGCAAGAGAGCCAAACAGCATTGCTACGTCATACCTGAGGTATTGCACGAGGGGATTCACTTTCAAGGTCAACCCCTTAGATAGAGATAGGATGACCTTAGATCATGGTATATCATCATCTTCCAGAGATGTTGTGTATTACAGAATTCTTCGAGAGATATTGGAGGTCCATTACCCAGGGATATCGAACTTGAGATGCGTTGTCTTCATGTGTGATTGGTACGATACAACGGACGGTAGAGGTGCTATAGTAGACAAGTTTGGCGTGACCTCGATCAACTCTCGTAGAAAACTTGGAAAATACGATCCTTTCATTCTCGGCTCACAAGAAGATCATGTATAATCACGAATCCGAGGTGTTTAATTTACTGAAATCACATAAATAGTTTATTACAATTAGCTAACATAATATTCACGAATGTTGTAGATCTCTTACATTACGTACCTACGCATTAGGAGTAGGAGCGATCCTTGGGTAACGGTGACGTAAGTAAACCCTCGACAGATGATAGAAGGCTTTCTAGAGCGTGAACCACTACAACCATTGGGTCCTGGTTCTTTAGCTGAGATTCAGTCTTCTTTAGGCGTCAATCTAGTTGTGGATTTCTTAATATTTGGCGAGATGAACGTCGGTATACATGACGTAGATGATGAGTCTGGTGGCGAGTTTGAAGATGATGCGGATTCTGATCCATCAAATTATTCATCGATTCCCAAGTAGATATCTATGTTTTTTTATTATGTATGATCACTTTGAGATGTATTTATATTTTTTTTACATATATTTGCATTTTATAACAAAATTATCATTTAATTAGTAGTTAACATATGATAAAGAGTCCATAATTGTCCTTGCGGATTCATTATATCAATCTCACAACATTTCTCGTTTAAACCATTTGATCTTGTAAAACGCTTTGTAAGACACTGCAAAAAGCTAGATTTGGTTAGTGTCATTGTACAATATTATGATCTCAAAGTGTAGAAACGAGTGAAGTAAAAAAGTAGTAACCAAAGTATCACGACTTAGGTTCGAAGACGTGACGTGAGCTACAAGATAAGAGTTATTTGCTTTGATTCTTGGTTTCTTCTTTGATGGAATGTTCTCAGTATCTGAATTATCGTTTCATGAATAATCTTTGTGAATAAGAGAAGGAGAGGTGTGGAAGGCCATAGATAATATAGAAGACGTGAGCTACAAATAAGACTTTTGATTTCTATATTCCAAAATTAACCAGTTATAAGCTTTTGTGTAAGTGAAACACCATATCATAAAAATATGTATATATATAACATATATATAAACATATATATATATATATATTTATTTTTTTTTAATTTAGATATATAGATATATAAACATATATATATATATATATATTTATATATATAATAAAAAATGAACAATTCCTGACGGAAGTCCAGGAATCCATCATGAAATTAGAAAAATCCTGACGGATTCCTGACGAATCTTGGACCTCTGTCAGGAATCCGTCATGAATTTTTCATTTAGGAACCTAAACCCTAAATGAACATTATGTTTGATGTTTTAACATATTAATGAATGATTTTATTCATTTTTACATCCAAGAAAATGAATTTGTAAAAAAATTACGAAAAAGAAACTTTTATATTTGAAAGTTTAGGGTTTGGGTTCATTTAGGGTCTCAGTTCCTAAACCCTAAATGAACATTATGTTAATAACTATTTTAACATACTAATGAATTATTTAATTCATTTTTAACTCTTAAAAATTAAATTTCAAAAAAATTTACGAAAACATGTTTTATATAAAAACGTGTTAGTAACGCATTATGATCTTATACACCGAACTTTGATAATGAAAAACGTACATTTACAAATTGTCATTTGAAAGTATTTATGAACATACTTTGAACATGTTTTCCTTATCATTCATGTTGATATGTAACACATATCATTAGGATCCAAACCCTTCTAACGGATTCCTGATGGATGTAGGGTAGGAAATTAAGTTTTCACTGTTCATTGGCGCTTTTACACCCCAAAAAATTGAAATCCGAATGAAATTCCCTACGGATTCTTAACGGATATATCCGTCAGGATTTCAGTATTAATTTTTCCAGATTCTTCTTCTTCCTCATTTCATCGCGAGCCACCAAAGAAAAATCGGAGCTTTTCCAACGATTTCGAGCATCTTCGACCAAACCTTCGGTTCATTCTTCCCCAAATAACTTCTACAACATCCAATGGGTGCTCCAAGGTATTTCTAAGTTTTTCAAAGTTGATTAGTGTTGATTTTGGTGTATGTTAGAGTTTTAGGGATTTTAAGAAAATTTGATATTGAATGTTGTTTAGGGTTTGAAATGAGTTTTGAAATTAGGATTAAGTTTGTGTTCAGGGTTGAAATGAGTTTTATTTTGATTAGTTGAATTGATTTTGATTTAGGGTTGAAAGGATTTTGATTTTGATTTAGGGTCAAAATGATTTTGATTTTGATTTAGGGTTGAAATGATTTTGATTTTGATTAGTTGTGTGTTTTATAAAAATTTGTTTTTGGGTTTTAGGGTTTAGGGTTTAGGTTTGATTAGTTTTGTAAAATGATATTATTATCAAATATAATTATTATCAAACGTAGTATAATTATTATTTATTATTATCAAATTTATATTATGTAAATAATTATAAAATAAACATTTATAATTTTTATAAGAATTATTATAACTAATATTTATTATTATCAAATTAACATTAAGATTTATATTATTATTATTATTATTATTATTAATTTGATTTATTATTTAAATAATTATAAAATTTAAGAATTATAAAAATTTAAAATTATAAAAATTTAGAATTATAAAAATTTAGAATTATATTAATACAATTTATTCTTATATTAATAAGCAATTTATGATTATTATTATTATAAATTTTAATTATTTTAATTGAAATTGTTAATTTAAGATCATACAACTCATTTCATACAGGTGAGATTGGTCAGACGTCGGGACGTACGGATCCATCCCCGACGTCTACTCGCGTGCCTGAGACACCACCGGCACCTGAAGTACATCCGCATCCCCAAATGCGGATGTCTATAGAAGACCTCCTAGTCCAGCCTGGACGAGAGCGATTGTCGAGGCTTCACCTGTCTGCCCGTGACGGCACGATGTGGTTTTTGTATACTAACAACGGCATCGCGAAGAGTATTAAGCGAATAATGCACGGACTGCTTCGAGTGGTGCATCCTACATTTGAGGATCTTCGAGACGCCGAGAAGGAGTACTGGTTTTACTACTTTGCGGTAAGTAATCCAGATTTTGTATATTTAAGAACAGAATACAATTATAAGTAGTTAGTAAAAAAACTAGTTTTAATTTTTTAGCAAGAGTTCAATTTGTCACCTGAGTTGACACGCGAGGTCCGGATTGGCTTTCATGCACGAGCTGCGAAGACGTTCACTCAACACGTCTATGCGTGGAAGCATAGTGGGTATGTTAAGAAAAAGAAGCATAACAATATCCAGGAAGAACTCATAGCACGTTTCGTCTGATATTGTGAGGAGGAGAAGAACTCATAGCACGTTTCGTCTGATATCTACTACCAACAGGAACAACCCGATGAGCACCCGAGATGGCAAAGGGATAACTACTACCAACACCGATTCCAAGAGTGCGGTCACTCGGGCCGATGAGATGGTATGAAAATATTTTTAATATATAAAACTTAATATTAAAATTTTCAATACTAATTTGATTCTCAATTATAAAATTGGAGCGTGAGACTGGCCGTCGACCAAGGCCTCTCGAGTTTATGGAGGACATCCACACGAACAGGACGACAGGTCAGATACAAGATGAGGTTGTTTGCGAGATTGTCCAGACGACACGGCGGCTGATCCATGAACGAGCATCTTAGGAGTCCGTCCCACCCGAGGATATCCCGATCGATACACAGTTCGATCTTGCGTCTCAGGTATGTAATATGGTAAATACTTTTAAATTATAATTTAACATAATGGTTTATTTTAACATAATGGTTTGTTTTTTGTTTCTTGGAGGGTACGAACAAATAGAAGGGGCACATGTTAAGGCTCGGGAACATGGCCTCTTACTGTTTCCCGTGATCATCTCGAGCAAAGACTTCTTTTTGGGAGGAGGAGATGCGGCAGAAGGACGCGGCTATGGAGTTGATGCAGCACCAGATGGCTCAGATGCAGGCCGCAAAAATTGAGCAAGAAGCTCGACTCGCCGCCCAACTCAACGAGCAACTCGCTGACCGACTCAGAAAGCAAAGGCAGGAGATGCAGCGTGAGATGGATGAGCAGATGAGGATGACTATGGACTCTTTCATGTCGCAGATGGCGAGCCGATTTCCGCCACCACCACCACCCCAGTAGTATAGTTTTTACTTTTATTACTTTTTATATCATTGTCGATCGAACTTTGGGTTTTTGTAAACATTTTCACATTTTAGTTTTATGAATGTTTCTATATTTTTAAATATATTTATTAATTTATAATTAAATGTTATAAATATATATTAAATAAATCAATTAATAATATAATTATTATTTTTATAAATATATCGCAAATCCTGACGGATGTTTTCTGACGGATTCCTAACGGATTGCATCTTGACGAATCTGTCCGTTAGTTAATCCGTCAGGAAGTGTCCGTTAGGAATCCGTCATGAATTTCCTGACGGATAGTCAGTTCCTGACCATCTAGTTTTGACGAACATAATTCGTCACGAATCCGTAGAAATTTCCTATTTGTGACGGATCGTGACAGATATGTCCGTCACATTTTACCTGCTTTCTTATAGTGAATTGTTATAAATTTTTGGACATATTTTTTTATTGTGATCATCTATCACGAAGTATATTATTTTCTATAAGATTTGAATTTAGAGTTTAGGAATTAAGGTTTTAATTTTATTAAGATATTATATGACTTCATATATTAAGAAAATTTAAAACTCTGATTTGGAGGGGTTGGCCATGAGAAATGTCCCACTAGACTAGAGAAAATCTTGGAAAACGAGGGCCAAATTTTTTATTTATTATTATAAAGTAATAAGTTGGCTTGGCACAACAGTCAGTCATGTTAATATAAAAAAGCGCATTCTTTTCATAGTTTAACAACATATGTTGAAAAATATCACATTATTTTCATTTTCTTAATTATTTCTTGCTATTTTTAGTTACTAAACATCTTAAATATATTAAAAGACAAACATTTTAATTTTACTTCTCAGCACTACATTTTTGATTTTTTATTTATTTAAATTAATTGGTTTGTTTATTTGACATCACTATAATTTTTTGAATATTTTTATTTATGTTAATATTTTAATTTTTTTATGTGGCATCACCTTAAATTTTTAATTTTTTTTTTCAAAATCTTGAATTAGAGTTATTTACTTATTTGACAGGCACCGTAAATCTTATTTAAATTTTAAATTTATGATAGAAAAAATTATTACGTGTAGTGAATTGTATAATATTTATATAAAATATACAATATTTAGACTTTCAAACTTATAACTTTTACGTGTACTAAATTTACATTATAATAGATAATGTGTAGTGAATTGAATAAATATTATACAAATTTAAACTAATAAACTTATACCTTTCAGTTTAGATTCAAAATAAAAAATTAATCATATCGGCATTACACAAAATATTATATATATTATACAAATTTAAATATGATTTAAATAAATAGAATCATATCAACCTTAGATTTTTCATTTTGAACTTTTACTTGTAGCTAATTGAAAACTATATTATGGTATTAATATAATAATATTATTTAAAACTAAAAGAACGATTAGAAATCTTAATTATGGTAAGTTTAAAGATGGTATATTGAAGGACAAGCTTACATATATGTTATAATCATCATTTTAGTATTAATGCAATATTTGAAAATTGTGTGTTTTTTTTGTCAACTATTACAGCTTATATTTCACTTTGGAGAATTGAAACTAAGATACCTAAGCCATGCACAGTAAATATTATTTTTTCTTTAAAAGTATTGTTTTTAGGTTAATACAAAATTATTATTTTAGCCGTGTAGATGAAAATGTCAACAAGTGTGAATATGAGGGCAAAAAAAAATGTTGATGGCAATGAGATGGTGAAACGTTGATATGAATATGAATACAAATGTTGCCTGCAAAATCATTTCTTCATCTCTGTAAATATGATGAATAAGTAAATGTGGATGAAAATATTGATGGGAATGAGGATGAAAATGTTGATGGCAATGAAGATGAAAATATTTATGGCAATGTGGATGAAAATGATGATGACAATGTAGATAATGATAGGCAATACATAAAGATGCGTGATAGACATGTAGATGTTTCACATGTTGAAAAAATATGAAGATGGTATAGGTTTACAAATACATCAAGAGTTTTTTAGTAAAACGACAGTGCAGGAAGTGGTGGATAGAGGCGCATGTAAGAAAAGTTTTGAATTAGAGCTGCTCAAATAAGATAAGGACCGATTAGTACTAAAATGTCTTAAGCAAGGATGTAAATGGGGACTACGAGCTGCCAAGATTAAAAACTCCAAAATGTTCTATATTAGAACATACAACAAGATGCATACATGCTCTCATGGAAGTCAGAGTAATTGCAACTCAAAGAGGAAAAACACGCCACATCTAGTTGCATCTTTATTGTGTGATGATTATCCAGGACAAATGGAAACTCATCCTCCTAGATGTATCATGGATATGGCGTGGAAAAAACTTGATGTCAATGTATCATACTCCACTGCTCTGAGAGGTAAAAACTGATGCAGGGTGCATGGTGAGGGTACGTGAGTTGCATGTGCGTCAAAGGTTGGAACGCATGTGCTTGTAACGTTATGTTACTTATTTCATCTTATATGTTAAGATTTGAGTTTTATCTTTGGTTTATTTTTATCAATTGATTTGGTGTTTTAAATCCTTATTGGATTAGTTTTAGGTTTTATCGATGACACTATAAATTTGTGTCATATGTCTTTCTTTTGTTCTTACGTTGGATTTTAATAATATTTTAGGGTTTTTGAAACTCTCTCTCTTTCTCTCGGATAGAACCTTAGAGTTCTCAACGCATTAAAGACCGCTTAGTTTCTTGAGAATTCTCAGACTAAACATGTTTTTTTGCATAAACGTAGCGTGAACTACATAAGTTGGTATAAGATTTCAAGCTGTTTTTATATCTTTATCAAAGCATGATCTCACGATGGCTCCTCGACGTACAAACCCCGATGATCATCATATGAACTATGACACGCTTTGGAAATCTTTACCGTAGGACTTCAAGATGCACTTCAGGCTGCCGTAGAGAACGCCATACGGAGGGTTCTCACAAATCAACATGATCAACGACTGCGTTATCATCATCCACGTCAACAGATGCCAGAACTTGAATCTACCATCGAGGATGAAGTAGATAATATATTTTTAGATAAACACGACGATGAACCTACAGAACATGAAGAAAATAATCATCAACGTGGTAACCAAGGTGTTCAAAATAGATGGGAATCAGTGTTCAAGCTTGATAATCCTAAATTATTTGTGTCTTTAAATCATGAAAATTTCATTGATTGGCTCAACGTTGTTGAAGAAATTCTTGAATTCAAATAAGTACCTGATTTGATGTTAGTTCCTTTAGTTGTAACACGTTTTAAGAATAGAGCTATGGCATGGTGGCAACAACAAAAAGAATCTTGACGTCACCACAGGAAAATTAAAATTGAGTCTTGGGAACCTCTCAAGAAGCATATGCATTGTAGTTTTCTGCCATACAATTATGAACACACTCTCTATACTTTATTTCAAAATTTACAACAAGGTAGTCGTACAGTGGACGAGTACGCCTTGAACTTCTTTGACATGTTGGCGCGTACAACCCTTTTGGATACAGACGATCAACTTATGTCATGTTTTATTGGTTGTTTAAAAACACAACTTCAATTAGTCTTACAACAGTTTTATCCGGTCTCCATTTTGGAAGCTAACCAGCGCGCCTTGGCAATGGAAACTCAGTTTCGTTCGAATCGGTTGTTCATGGCCTCACGTGCTTGTGTTGGCTCTACTATGGTTGGTTCTTCTTCAAACATTGGAACGAAACCAACTCCTTCTAAACCAAAACAATCACAGATACCTCAAGGAGACTCCGTAGCCACATCGCATCCTCGAACTGGTGCCTTATGTTGTTTCAATTGTGGCGAGTTGGGTCATCGCCAAAACCGTTTGTCCTAAACAAAATTTCCTTGGTCTATTATCTCCATATACAAATATTTTCGGTGATTTGATATATGACAATGATGACACTGTCCACAATAATACATAGGAAGAAATTATTCACGGCAATGTAGGCCATTCCTTGGTGCTTCGATGTAACTACCTTGCGCCACGTTCGTCAAACGAGTCCTGGTTGCGCACGAATTTGTTTTGTACTTCATATACCATTCAACCTGGTGTTTGAAAATTGATAATTGATTCTGGTAGTTGTGCCAATGTCATAATTGAAGAAGATGTGACAAAATTTAAGCTTCAAACCGAGACTCACCCAACTCCTTACAAGCTCACATGGTTGAACAACAATATCGACATCTCCATTGGCCAGCGTGTACACGTCTCTTTTTTATTGGTTCGTATCAGGATGTGGTCTCTTATGATGTCGTACCCATGGACGCATGCCATTTGTTGCTTGGGCGGCCCTGGCAATATGGCCGTAACACAATTTACATAGGACGTGATAATATGTATATTTTCATGTTTAAAACTAGAACTATTACGTTAGTCCCCTCTTAGGAGGTGTCCGATGAACTTTTACATGTGGAGACCATTCCTCGAGTCGTACTGTCTGCATCTCGCACTCTTCTCACCTTACCTAAAGTCGCGTTCGAAGCTGAACTTCCTTTGGCTGATTACGTATGTGCGGTTGTCTCACGACCAACCTCTATCACACCATCATCATCGATACCACCAACTTTCTAGTTGCTTCTTTAGAAATTCGCGGACATGTTTCCAACTAATTTGCCGCATGGTCTTCCTCTGCTTTGTGATATCCAACATCATATCTATTTGACTCTGGGAACGGCCTTACCCAACCGGCCTCATTATCGCACAAGTCCGCAAGAGCACGACGTATTCGCCCAAGCGATGAATGGAAAACAGCTTTCAAAACTCGCTAAGGTCTTTTTGAATGGATGGTTATATTGTTTGGTCTTTCTAATGCCCCTAGTACATTCATGCACATCATCAACCAAACTCTACGTCCAATCATTGGTAAATGTGTTGTCATCTACTTTGATGATATCTTGATATTCAGCACCACTTTGTCAAGTTATTCGGATCATCTTCAGGATATCCTTACTGTCCTTCGCTATGACCAGTTTTACGCAGCCGCTAAAAAGTGTGTCTTTGGCGTCGATCAGGTGTTGTTCTCGGTTACGTCATCTCTGGTGACGTTTGTGAGTTTATCCTAGAAAATTCAAAGCCATTGCAACTCGGCTTGAAGCTCTTTGTATTACGGATGTGCATAGCTTTCATGGCTTAACATCATTTTACCGTCACTTTTTTCCTCAGTTCAGCTCCATTATGGCGTCACGAAGTGATTGCATGAAGGGATAAAGCTTTCTTTGGACTCCTGAAATACAACCAGCGTTTGACAATATTAAAGCTAAGCTCTTGTCGACCAAAGTAATTGCATTAATAGTTTTTTTTGAGCTGAATTGCTATGCTTGAAAGATGGGCATTAGAGCTGTGCTTAGCCAATAAATCCATCCGTGACTTTCTTTAGTGAAAAGATTAATGGTTCGCATACTCGTTATAATACTTATGACGGTGAATTTATGCGATAGTTCAAGCCATTAAGCTCTAGCTCACTACCTCTTCCACCAAAAATTTATCTTGTACATGGACCATGACGCTTGAAAGCACTTAAGCGGCCAAACCAAGGTTTCCGCGCGACATGCTTCATGGATCACGTTTCTCCAACAGTTCACGTTTGTGATCAAACATCAGTCGGGTCACTCAAATAAAGTTTTGGATACGTCAAGCCGTTGCCATACTTTACTTGGTTCCATGCGTGCTATGGTGCCAGGATTTGAAGGTTTGGTTGAGTTGTACTCTCAAGATTCATTTTTAACCCATTTTTGCTCAACTTGCCACAAACTCCTTCGTCATCGTTTGTCTTGCATGACGGGTACCTTCTTAAAGATTCTAAATTGTGCATCCCATATTGTAGTCTTCGATTGCAAATCATCAAGGAAATTCACAATGAGGGACATATTGTGCGGTTTGTTGCACGAAGCACTACCTGCCAAGTCTCCAAAGGACATGCAACAAATGGTGGTTTGTATATGCTTTTGTCGTTTCCTACACGGCCATAGACAAACATTAGTATGAACTTCGTTCTTGGGTTACCTCGAACTCAATTTGGTAATAATTCTATATTTTTGGTTGTTGACCGTTTTTCCAAGATGGCTCATTTCATCACTTATAAGAAGATGACTGGTGCTGTTAATGTCGCGTAATTGTTCTTTCGTGATGTTTACCGTCTTCATGGGTTACCCTTGTATATTGTCTCTGATCATGATTCCAGATTTCTTAGCTTATCATCCTCAATATGATGGTCAAACATAAGTCACTAATTTTACTTTAGGCGATGTGTTATGATGTTTGGTCGGGAAGAATATTCTCTCATGGGATACAGTTCTTTGTCAGGTAGAGTTTTCTCATAACCGTGCTATTAATTGCATTACCAACTTCAGCCCATTTCGCATCATCTATGGTACTTTCGTGTGGTCCTCTTGATCTTAGCATTATTCTGGATTCAACACGTGATCATGGTGTGGTGTCCGAGTTCGTTCATAACTTGGTTTGCCTTTATTCTCCGGTGCATGATAATCTTAATGCACCTAATGCTAAGTATAAGGCATTGGTCAATAGGCATATGCATGATGTACAGTTCAAAGTCGGTGATTTGGTATGGGCCATTTTGACCAAAGGCCGATTTCCTTTGCACGAGTATAACAAGCTCAAGGAGATAAAGATTGGGCTCGTGACACTTGTGGAGAAGATTAACGCAAATGCATATCGCATCGTGTTATCATCCGAGGTTCGTTGTTCCGATGTCTTCAATGTCAAGCATTTGGTCGCTTATCCTCCTTGTGACCAGGTTTCAGATTTTGTGACGAATCTTCTTCTACCCCGAATGACCTGATGCAGGGTGCATGGTGAGGGTACATGACGTGCATGTGTGTGGAAGGTTAAAGTGCATGTGCTTGTGATGTTGTGTTATTTATTTCATCTTACCTTCTAAGATTTGTGTTTTGTCTTTAGTTTATTTTTATCGATTCATTTGGTGTTTTAAATCCATATTGGATTATTTTTTAGGTTTTATCGATGACACTATAAATATGTGTCATATGTCTTTCTTTTGTTCTTGCGTTGGATTTTAATAATATTTTAAGATTTTTTAAACTCTCTCTTTTTCTCACGGATAGAACCTTAGAGTTCAACGCATGTTATATCTCTTAGTTTCTTTGGAATTCTTAGAATAAACAAGATTCTTTGCATAAATGTAGCATGAGCTACATCAAAAGCGAATTGTCAGCGTTTTGTGTAGGGCTCCGAAACAAAGTTATCAGATCTTGTATTCTTATTTGTACATGTTATAGAAGATCAATGAATGGACAATAACATGTGTGAAATTGAATTAATCAGACAGATTCAAGTACTTGTTCATCGCTCCGTGAGCTAACATAAAAGGTTTTAAAGTGATGAGGAGAGGTGTAACCGTGTATGCTACTTTTATGAAAAATGGATATTGTAGTGTACTTGTTTTTGCAACGGGCCAAGATTCTAATCAGCACCACTATCCTTTAGCCTTTGGTGTGCTAGTTGGTGAGAATAAGGACAGTTGGAGTTGGTTTTTTTAGATGTTCAAAACTGTTGTGCCAGATTCATCGAAGTTGGTGTTTATGAGTCACAGAAATGTAAGCTTCATCAATGTCATATCTAATGTATTTCATATGGCTGATCATGCGCATTGTATCTGACATTTGTCTAACAATGTGAAAGATTATGAAAATAACGTTAACAAATAATTTGTTCGATGGAATTATAGAAATGGCTCGGATTTACACAGTTTCCGAATTCGATGATACTTATTCTGCTTTTAAGATTTGATTTCCTCCTGATGCGAAGTATGTGGAGGAAAGTAGTGAGAAAGAAAAGTGGGTGAGGTGTTGGTTTCCAGGAGATAGATTCAACATCGTCATAAGTAACGTTGTAGAGTCGATGAACAACGTGTCAAGGATGCGAGGAAGTACTATTTAATACCCTTGTTATATACGATCATTAAAAAACAGGTGATTGGTTTAATTAATATAGGAAAGAAACTAGTGCCTCTAGTGGAGAATTATGTGCATGAAGCATGTTCGGTTGCAAAAATATACTTGTTTTGGAGGTAAACTATTTCAACCTTGAATACAGTGTCGTCGATGCTAATGGGAAGCCGTATTTGATGAATCTACTTGCAAAAAGTTGCAGCTGAAGGTTCTTTGACATTGAAAAATATCCTTGTGTCCATGGAATAACAACTAACATTTTATACTCTAACAATGGTAGTGGTTCTGTTTTGAGCTAGAAGATCTGATAGGAGTCAATGAGACATCCCAGATTACATCAAATAGATGAAGATCATGGCTCTAAAGCGTAACGAAAAGAGGGAAAGAAAGAAAATTAAAAGGTTTCCATCAGCTAGGGAACGTCGGCCAAGGACACAAAATAAAAGGCGTCAAAGACAAAGCGTACAATAGTTGTCATTTTAAAATTGAAATATTTGAATTTTACTCTATTTTATTTGTACAACTATATATAATTGTGTTTTTGTTTGTCTAATACTAGTATTACTTTTTGAAATTGAATTTTGAATTGAGTTTGTAATTTTACATTGCTACATTATAATTTTAAACAAAGCTAGCACACTTACGAATACATAATTGAAAACAAATCTAGCAGACTTAATAAATCATAAGAAAAATGTTATATTCTAAAAAGTGTTGTACTCTACAACCCAACACATTACATACACTTTTATAGTCAATTTGTTAAATATGTAACTACCCAATATTAGATTTCATTGTACAATTTTTATAGACAATTTTGTTACGCAAAACACCAATAATCATAGTTTTAAATCTTATGTCTTGTTGTACAACTAAGAAAACAATATATATATATATATATAATACTAAAATAATTGAAAATGAGCAGAAGTACATATTTGTAAATTTTGTACAACTACTATATTATAGAGAACTGATTCAAAATTTTGGCGGGTTTATACAAAAACTTCAAAATTTTGGCGTGAAAATTTATAATTTTTGGCGGAATTTATAAAAACTCTAAAAACATATTCTCTATATCATATCTCTCTCTCTCTCTCTCTCTCTCTCTCTCTCTCTCTCTCTCTCTCTCTCTCNCTCTCTCTCTCTCTCTCTCTCTCTCTCTCTCTCTCGCATCATTCTCACTTAAATACTCTTCGAACAGAAAATGGATCCATGGGTTGAGAAACAGGAAAGGAAGAAAATAGCTGACTTACGCGCATAAGTCACCCGGCCGTGACGACTTACTTACAAAAACTGGC
>OVBE01000393.1:0-41059 GCA_900406425.1 Iberis pinnata
TTGACCAAACCAATAAAGTACTGCCGTTAAGTTGACCAAAAGTCAACCGTTAGTCAATTTAACGGCAGTACTTAATTAGCCTGGTCAACGAAAGTTTGTTATTTAAATTGAAATAAAAAAAAAGTTTGATATTTATTTATGAGAGAGAAAATTTTATGATTTTTTTCACCACTTTCTGAAAGTTGAGTATTAAACATTTTTCCCAAACCTTATCCTTAAAAGATTCTACAAATCAAAGTCATGTCAGTTATATAACAATCTGATGTCGTTTCATTCTATTCTAGTGGGTTACTTGGGCTTATAATTGCTAAGCAAAAGGCCCAATTTTCAATATCAGCCCCATTTAACTTTTACGGTTAAAAGCTTAAGGCAACGAGTTATTTGTTGAATACTGTTTCGATAGTTTACGTGAGTTTTTCAACATTAAAAATCAGAAAGAAAAGATAAATAAATTCCTGAAATAAATTTGGTAGGCATATATTAATCAAAATTCCAAAAGAAGAAAAAGAGTGGTCCATTTAAAGTCTGATAAAATGGAGCAATCAACCAGCTACTGTTTATTTGTTTTTCTTTTCGTTTATAGAAACAACATTTACGTAATAAGATACTGTAAATTATTTAAGTTAGGTTCGATGTAAAGGCACGTTAAGTCTGTAATTGCTACATACCTTATCTGAATAATAACCATCAGTACATATAAACTTTGGTTTAAAATAAAGTGTCTACATACATAAAAGATATTTTGATGTATAGGACATGCATTTATTGTTATGATATGGCTAAACCTATGTTTGCTACATTGTAGCATTTGTGAATCATGGAGCCACTCATTAGGTATATCCATATCATTGTTACATGGTTGATTATTTCATAACACGTAAACAAATAGTGTTTGTAGGTGGAAACCAACGTAACATAAACTCGATCGAAATATACTACATTATTTATTTAATGAAGAAATACAAATATTTCAATAAGAATAAAAATAACAAAAATATGTTATCATTGTAGTCAAACAATATTTAAAATATTTTATACTATTATTCATATAACCAAACAAATCTCTAATCATATAAATATAAAATAAATCTTCATAAAATATCTATTTAAAATTTTTTAAATACTTATTTATTAAAATAGAAAATATAATTGATATTCTCAAAAATACCACAAAACTAAGTATATTCCAAAAATATCACACATTCCAAGTTCCAAAATACCACATTTTCCCACAAATATCACAAAAATGTTTTTGTTCAAAAATACCGCAAAATTTGAAATAATTTTAAAACTTCAAATTTAAACCCTACCTTTTTCAAAACTAAACTTTAAACTCTATTTAATGAACTCAAATCCATATATTTAAATTTTAAATCCTTGAAATCCACTTTTAATGTTTGTGGTATTTTTGGGAAAAAAACAATATAGTGTATTTTTGAAATTTTTGGGAGTGTGTGGTATTTTTTGGAATTTGAACTCCTTTTGATAGTATTTCAAAAAATTTCTCACATATATTTATTATCACTAATCATATATATATATATATATATATATATATGTGTGCGCGCGTATGTATGTACTTATTATCACTAATTAATCTAGTATTTTCAAAAAACCATATATATATATATATATATTGTTACATATAAAAAAATAAAATTATTTAAATTTAAAATTTATATACACCTTTCATTTTCATATTTAATCATAATTTGAAAATCAATATACGTAATATTATGTTTTATTATAGTGCACACTTAATAGAATATATATTTTAATATTTAATATATAATTTTGACTGATAAATGTTATATTTATAATTAAGTATATCTTTTGAAAATTTTATATTATATTTAAAATATATTTTCAAAAATAAAACTAATCACGCACTGCGGGATACCAACTAGTATACTAGGAAATAAAAAAGACCATTTTCACTTATTCATAATGATTATTAGACGTCAAACAAACATCGTAATGTATTATAACCACATTGCATGGTGATTCTAATTTACACTGAAACAATAAAAAAGAGATAAACACAAAAACATAATCTATAAATAATAATAAACGAACAAAACATTGTGATAACGTATTAAAAAACCGCATCATAATTACTAATCAGATATGTAAATACAATGTGAATAGAAGTCTAAAACATAAAGAATTTACGGGAAATAGAGAAAAAACAGAAAGTAAATAAAAAAAAAGGAAAGAAAAAGAAAATAAAATTTGTCATAACTATGGAAGAAGAAGAAGAGTGGACACAAGAGTCGATAATGATTCCATTTAGTAGGAATCTTCCAATATCTTCACTCTGTATATAAACCCTCTCTCAGAGAAAGAGAGATACACACAACACACATTTTACAATAAATAAATTAAAAAAAAAGATATGTATTCTTCTTGGGTTATCTCGTACACTGTCTTTTACTTCTTCCTCGTACTACATTTGGGATTGTGCCACGTGTCAGATGAACAACAAGTAACTTACATTGTTCACATGGAGAAATCTCAAATGCCATCAAGTTTCAACCTTCACTCAAATTGGTACAAGTCCTCTGTTAAATCAGTTTCACAATCTGCTGAATTGATTTACATATACGATAATGCCATTCATGGATTCGCCACTCGACTAACTCCTAAAGAAGCTGAGTCACTCATGGCTCAACCTGGTGTTATCTCAGTTGTACCAGAGAAACGTTACGAGTTACACACTACTCGTACTCCATTCTTCCTCGGTCTCGACGTAAAAAACCCTTGGCTATCTCCAAAACCATCATCAAGTGACGTGATAGTCGGAGTACTCGATGGTGGAATTTGGCCGGAGTTAGAAAGCTTCTCAGATGAAGGGTACGGTCCGATTCCATCAACATGGAAAGGAGCATGCGAGAGTGGAACTAACTTCACTGCTTCACTCTGTAACCGTAAACTAATCGGTGCTAGATTCTTTGCTAAAGGCTACGAAGCATCGCATGGACCAATCGATAAATCTCCTAGAGATGACGACGGTCACGGAACTCATACGGCATCAACCATCGCTGGATCAGTCGTGGAAAATGCTAATTTTTTAGGTTTTGCAAATGGAACAGCTCGTGGAATGGCTCCACAAGCTCGTCTAGCTATATACAAAGTTTGTTGGGGAGACACTTGTGCTTCATCAGATATTTTAGCTGGCATGGATAAAGCCATCGAAGATAAGGTCAATGTTATCTCCATGTCTTTAGGCGGTGGACCAGCCGAGTATTACGGAGATGTTATTGCTATTGGAGCTTTCGCTGCCGTGGAAAATGGGATATTGGTTTCATGTTCTGCTGGTAATGCTGGACCGGGAGGTTTCAGTTTATCAAATTCAGCTCCGTGGATTGTTACCGTCGGAGCTGGCTCTTTAGATCGTGAGTTTCGGGCGGTTGCGGTTCTTGGTAATGGGAAGAATTATACAGGATCTTCTTTCTATAGCGGAAATCCTCTTCCGGAGAAATTGGTGCCGTTTGTTTACGCCGGGAATGCAAGTGATGATCCAGACGGGAATCTGTGTTTTGCGGGAAGTTTGATACCGGAGAAAGTGAAAGGAAAGATCGTGATGTGTAAGACCGGAGGAATTGGAAATATAGAGAAAGCAGATGTAGTGAAAGCAGCTGGTGGATTAGGAATGATTGTAGCCAATTCTGTTTATAGCGGAGAAGAGATTATGCCAGAACCTTTTTTTTCACCGGCCACCGTCGTTGGAGCAAAAGACGGTGATATTATCCGAAACTATGTTTTAACCGATCCTAATCCTAAAGCTTCGATTTGGTTTCAAGGAACCGTCGTTAATGTTAAACCATCTCCGATAGTTGCAGCGTTTAGCTCACGAGGACCTAATTTGATTACACCGGAGATTCTTAAACCGGATTTAATCGCACCGGGAGTTAACATTCTCGCCGGATGGACTGGATCCGCCAGTCCAACCTTTCTCCCTTCCGATACTCGCCGTGTTAAATTCAATATAATCTCAGGAACGTCAATGTCTTGCCCTCACGTCAGCGGTTTAGCTGCTCTTCTTAAAGCGGAGCATCCGAATTGGAGCCCGGCGGCGATTAGATCGGCGTTAATGACCACCGCTTACAATACCTACGAAGACGGTAATCCAATGCTCGATCTAGCGACATTAAAACCATCAACGCCGTTTGTGCACGGTGCAGGACACGTGTCACCGATGACAGCCGTTGATCCAGGACTCATCTACGATCTCACGACTAAGGATTACTTAACTTTTCTCTGCGCAATGAAGTACACACCGTCACAGATTAAAACCGTGGCAAGACGTAACTACAGATGCGATCGGAGCAAGTCGTACTCCGTCCGTGATCTAAATTACCCGTCGTTCGCCGTAGTCGTCGACGGAGACGGCGCGTATAAGTACACGCGCACAGTCACGAACGTGGGAGGAGCTGGGACATATTCGGTTAAAGTATCGTTGAAGTCAAAAGCAGTTAACATTTCGGTTGAACCGGCGGTTTTGACATTTAAGGAAACGAACGAGAAGAAATCGTATACGGTAACCTTCACCGTAGACTCGACTAAAAGTTCTGGATCTTACAGTTTCGGAAGCATCCAATGGTCTGATGGAATACACGTGGTGACAAGTCCCATTACTATTACCTGGTGAAAGTATTAAAAGAGTTCTTATGTCATTAGACACTCAAAAACTTGAATTTTAATCATCAGTAAAAAAATGTTGAAATGAGTAAATGCCAAAAAGATAAATAAATAAATGAATCATAATCTATTTTGATTTATACTAAAACGAGAGTCTTTAATCAACGATTATTATTAAATCATAATTGCCGTTAAAAAAAACGAGTCTTTGATATTCAATTATGCATGCGGTTAACTATAGAAATAATATTATGATTAGAATTTGGTTAAATAATGGGCTATTCAAGGACAATATAATATAATGGGCTTTAAAAAATGGATCTATGTGGGTTGTACATCTTATATTATCAAATTTCCCTTTGTTTGGGTATTGAAATTAGAGTATAAGAGAATAAAATGTTTAACAAGAATTTGAATTTTGGATGGATTTTTTTTAGCACAGAATATACATAATTATAGATGATTTATACACTACAAAAGTCCATTACGTAATCATGTCTTGGATGGACAATGTTGGTTAACGTTGCATCATCTACATTCGAAGAACAAATATGCAATTACGTGTGTAACAGGAAACTATATATATATTAGATGATAACGAAATTTATTAAGAAAAAAGAAAAAAGAAGAAACGACAATATAATACGTCGTTTCATGTGACCCTTTACCCATACAAAAACAAACAATTCCACAAGCGACGCATGAGTCAACACCTCACAACCAATTAACAATTGTACCGTCATTAACTAAAATTTCCATTTTACATTTTCTTTTTATCCCAGTCTGATTCAATGTAAATTACAAAATTAATAAATTATTATAAATCGAATTGAGATAAAGAAAAGATATTAGTTCTCTTATTATTGGTCGGTTTGACACTTAAATTCAATTCCTTACGAAACAATTTTTTTTGAAAATGACAAAAAAGTTTTAGTTGTGATTTTCAGTACTATTTATGGAAATACCCATACCTTTTTCATAATGTTTTATGCCATAACAGCTTTTTAATTATATCCATTACTTAAGACCATGAGAAATAATTTTCTCCCATGACTATTATAAGCCCACGTCCTTCTAGAGTTACATATACGAATAGTTATTTTCTTAATGTGTTTTAGAGTTTGTAATTATAAATGCGGTCAAAGTCAAATGTTTCTACAATCAAGGGAGACAATTTTGTATTACCATAAATACGAGTTTGAAAAAGAGAGGTGCCATTTATTCTCAAAGACGTATATAGAAACAAATTTAAATGTTAATAATCATCAAACACTATTTATCTTAACATTAAAGCAAGCAAATAAAAAGGTAAAAGAAATGATAAAAATTAGAGAATAATCAATCATGGTTAATATATGCATGTGAAAGATGATGGTGATGGTGATGGTGCTGGATAAAGCGTAGCTATCGCATGCCAAAAATAGTGGCTTAGGCCCACTCTTCCACAAACCCAACCTTCTAAGCTATTCTTATACATTTTCTCTTTTTGTTTACCATTTCAAAAAAAAGTAATTGGGTATATACATATAGCAAAAGCCTGCTATAGTCAGCTTTATCATGTGTGTTCTTTTAGTATATTTACCCGCCAAGCAATATAAAACATTTAAACAAGACTAAGAAACCATAATTTAATTAGTTTTGTTTTTAATAATTGTGCTATTAAAGTTTCTAGGTCTAAAATCTAGAGTCACAAAACGGATGGTTTTTAAATGGACTCTTGTCATAATATTGAGGATTCAAAATGAGGCAATAAAAATCAAAAATTTATTAAAATTGTATACAAGAAAAGGAAAAGATAAAAACATCATGACTCTTAAACTACAAGTCAAGTCATATATTTCCCATGATTTTAGTTATCGTTATAAAGGAAATGGTTAACTTTTGGTATAAATTCTCTTACTTTTTCCGTTGGCTTATGTCTTGTTCCAAGTATATTATATGTATAAAAACTATAGGTTAAGTAAAAAATGAAAATAAGTATAAAGGAGTCAATATTATTTTTTTGACTTTTCGAACATAAACTTCTCTTCTCTCTTCTTGTTTTAAATATTCAAATTTGTCGTCCTCTCTCTTTCGTTATGAGTTTTTAAAAATGAAAACTTTACCTCTCTGTCTCTCGTTGGAAACTTCGAAAATGGCGAGGTCATGTACGGAACAAGAAGAAGAAGAAGAAACGCTTTTGATATCTCATCAGAATCAAGACCAAGAAGACGAAGATGACGAAGAGGAAGCTTTGTTTTTGTGTGATTTACCGGTGAATTTATCTGACGAGAAAGTTCAGCTTCAGAAACAATCAAAAGAGGAAGAAGAAGAAGAAGAGTTTGAATTTGAAATCGGGTCATCATTCCGGGTCGGGTCGGATTCATGTGAACAAGCTCCGGCGGATGAATTATTCTTCAAAGGGAAGATTTTGCCGTTTCGTCACTCAGACGCCGGAATTCCCGGTTCAAACCGGTTAATATCAAGATCGGAATCAGTTGATTTCCGACGAACAAGAATCGAATCAAACCGGAAAATCAAAAACAATTTTATGGATTACAGTCAACCAAGTCCACAACCACAAATCAGACGATCATCAAGCATGACGGCGAGAGTAAATTCAATCAGAAATCCTAAATCATCTTCTATTTGGGAATTTTTACGACTAGGACTCGTCCGTACACCGGAGATCGAGCTTCGAACCACCATCTTAACAGTGAGTCGAAACAGTAGCTGCAGTAGTACAAGCACGAGCTCGAATTCCAAGAAAGGAGAACATAGATCGAGGAATCGGAGAAGAAGCTTTTTCTTCACGGATTGTAAGTGTTCAGTTGCGACGGAGACGATTGTACCTGTGAAAATCAATGTCTCCGGTGAGACGGAGGAGAAGAAGAAGAAGAAGAAGACGGCGAAGAAAGAGGAGAAAACGGCGATTGCACGTAAGAGAACATTTGATTGGTTAAAGGAATTATCACAGGGAGGATTCGTCGTTGATCATGGAAGAAGCACCTTAGCTTGATGACTCCATTAACCAAAAAAATACTTCATATTTATCTTCTTTGTTTTTATATATTATTTTTAAAGTATTTTTGTTTTTAATAATTTGGTCCGTATTTTTTTGTATGTTAGTGTTGAATTATTAATCATGTTAATTAACAACTTATTTTGAAAAATAGAGAGTCAACTTTAATTATTTGAACAGAATATAATTGAAAATAAGAAAAGGGGTGGTATTTAATACAGGTGTTGAAAAATAATCGATTTTTTGTTTGAGAAAAACAATCGATTTAAACTCTAAATTAAGTATTGGATTGCGAAAAAACAATCGACTTTTTCTTTGTTTTTCTGAAAACGAAACTTCGTATAATAAATGAGAATGATGTGAAAGTGAAATATCATATGGTTTTGTTTTATATAATAGATTCTTAATAAGGATTAAGGAGTGGTGCTTAGCATGATTAAAGCGTTGATGTTATTTAAAATGTTATCTCATACAAGTTCTTTTTTGGTAAAATGTTTTTTTGTTGAATCATAGATTTCATTATTAAACAAAAACAATTTACACTATATTAAAAAAATAGAAGATTACACATAAAAAGATAAATTTAATATAAATATCTGCTAACTAAATGATAAAAAAAAAAATTACACTAGATTTTGAAAGAATCTGCGACATTTAATAGCAATAAATCCCAAATAAAAGGAGAAGAAAACTTTAGTGAAATAGCTTACACTTATGTCTAAGTAGTTATCTTCTACTACCAAGAAAAAAATACAAATCCAATTCCAAAGCTAGTAGAAACCTCAATATAAGGTAAAATCGGAATACCAAGTGAGATCGACATACGTATAACACTAACGGAACCTTTGAAATTTACTCTAAGACTATCTAGCACTGTCACCATACTTAAATTTCGACTAGTAATTACCAAATAAAGATGTGCATAATTACCGTGAAGTGAAATAAGTAATTCAACAGCATAATCACAAAGACTTGAGCAAATATCACAATCTTTCACCACGGAAATACATACTACTCTAATGATATCATTCTCAATCACACCAAGAATAAGAGGATACAAGGCATGATACCGCAAACCTAAACCAACTTGATTTTGGTTGAAATTAAAGATTGATATATAGAGACAGTTAAAACGATACTCTTTGTCAAGAGATAACAAAGGATAAGAACGCAACTTAACATCGACGTAGAACCAAAAACTGCACAAAGCAGTAAAGAATTGCCCAAAAATGAGATTAGATCTCGACACCAACCCGAAACCTATTAGCAGAAACATTCTAGCTCATAAGGAAGGTTCAAATGTTGGGCCATCAACTTCTCAAAACACAACCCAACACTCACAGAAACCCATCTACTTGTATGAGATATTCCTTCGAACCTTCCCCTAGTCAAAGAGCACAACGGTCAAAAACAGAGCATAAGGTGTGATCTGCCAGCTCACACATCAAGACAAGGAAATCGTTTTCAGTCCTAGGATCCAACGTCGTCTCCTGCCACTAGGGCACAACTGTCATGCTTTTACCTTTTGATTCGAACTATGATCAATTAATGTATAGTGATAATTAACAAGTTTCAACTTATTGTAGATGTTATAGTGACTCTAAGGAATCATATTAAAGCAAAATTTATATTTTTAAAAATTGGCGAAAAAAATCATGGACTATAACCAATAATTCAATTTTTTAGTGATTTTGACATTATTGTTAAATTATGATAGTGATAATTAAAAAATTTCAACCTATTGAAGTTATTGTAGAGAATCTAAGGAATCATACTAAAACAAATTTTATATTTTGCCAAATTGGAAAAAAAATCATGGACTATAACCAACTAACTCAATATATTTAGTGATTTTGACGTTATTGTTAAACTATGATCAATTAATACATAATGATAATTAAAAAATTTCAACATATTGTTGTTGTTATAGAGAATCTAAGGAATCATACTAAAGAAAATTTTATATTTTACCAAATTGGCTCAAAAAAAAAAAAATTATGAACTATAACCAACTAATTCAAATTTTTGTGTGATTTAGACGTTATTGTTAAACTATGATCAATTAATGCATAGTGATAATTAACAAGTTTCAACACATTTGTAATTGTTATAGAGACTCTAAGGAATCATACTAAAGAAAATTTTATATTTTGTCAAAATGTAAAAAAATCACGGACTATAACTAACTAATTAATTTTTATTGATTTTGACTTTATTTTTAAACTATGTTCAATTAATGCATTGTGATAAGTAAAAGGTTTCACTCCATTTTAGTTGTTATAGAGGCTTTAAAAAATCATATTAAAGCAAATTTTATATTTTGTCAAATTGGCAAAAAATCATGGACTATAACCAACTAACTCAAAAGTTTTAGTGATTTTGACCTTATTGTTAATTTAATGATCAATTAATGCATAGTGATAATTAAAATGTTTAAACCCATTGTAGTTGATATGGAGGCTATAAGGATTTATACTAAAGCAAATGGTATATTTTTTCAAATTGGCAAAAAAATCATTGATTATAACCAACTAAATCAATTTTTTTAAAGATTTTGACGTTATTGTTAAACTATGATCAATTAATGGATAATGATAATTAACAAGTTTCAACTCATTGTAGTTGTTATAGAGATTCTAAGGAATCATACCATAGTAAATTTTATATTTTGTCAAATTGAGAAAAAAAATCATGGAGTATAACCAACTACTTCAAAATTTTTAGTGATTTTGACGTTATTGTTAAACTATGATCAATTAATGCATGGTGATAATTAAATGGTTTCAACCAATTGTAGTTGTTATAGAGACTCTAAGGAATCACACTTAAGCAAATTTTATATTTTGTCAAATTGGAAAAAAAAATCATGGACAATAACCAACTAATTCAAAATATTTAGTAATTTTGACGTTATTGTTAAACTATGATCAATTAATGCATAGTGATAATTAACAAGTTTCAATTCATTGTAGTCATTATAGAGACTCGAATGAATCATACTAAAGCATATTTTTATATTTTTTCAAATTAGCAAAAAATCATGGATTATAACCAACTAATTCAAATTGTTAGTGATTTTGACGTTATTGTTAAACTATGTTCAATTAATGCATATGGCTAATTAAAAGGTTTCAACCCATTGTAGTTGTTTTAGAGACTCTAAGGAATCATACTAAAGGAAATTTTATGTTTTTCAAATTAAAAAAAAAAATCATGGACTAAAACCAAGTAATTCAAAAGAATTTGTGATTTTGGCGTTATTGTAAAACTATGATCAATTACTGCATAGTGATAATTAACAGGTTTCAACCCATTTTTGTCGTCATAGAGGCTCTACTTAAGCAAATTTTATATTATGTTAAACTGGCATAAATAAATCATGGATTATAACTAATTAATTCAAATATTTTAGAGATTTTGACGTTATTGTTAAACTGTGATCAATTAATGCATACTGATAATTAACAAGTTTTAAACCATTTTAGTTGTTATAGAGACTCTAAGGAATCATACTATAGCAAATTATATATTTTGTAAATTTTGTAAAAAACCATGGGCCATAATATACTAATTCAAAAATATTTTTGATTTTGATGTTATTGTTAAACTATGATCAATTAATGCATATTGATAATTAAAAGGTTTCAACACATTGTAGTTGTTATAGAGACTCTAAGGGATCATACTAAAGGAAATTTTATATTTTTTCAAACTAGGAAAAAAAATTATGGACTATAACCAAATAATTCAAAATTGTTAGAGACTTTGACGTTATTGTTAGACTATGATCAATTAATGCATAATGATAATTAACAAGTTTCCACTCATTGTAGTTGTTATAGAGACTCTAAGGAATCATACTATAGCAGATTATATATTTAGTCAAATTAGCAAAACAAAATCATTGAATATAACCAACTTATTAAAAATAATTAGTGATTTTTACGTTATTGTTAAACTATGATCAATTAATGCATAGTTATAATTAACAAGTTTCAAATCATTGTAGTTGTTATTGAGACTCCAAAAAATCATATTAAAGCAAATTTTATATTATGTCAAATTTGAAAAAAAATCATGAACTATAACCAACTAATTCAAAACTTTTAGTGATTTTGAAGTTATTGTTAAACTACGATCAATTAATGCATAATGATAATTAAAAAGGTTTCAACCCATTGTAGTTGTTATAGATACTTGTTTAACCGGCCTTCGCGCTATGCTCTGGACTCAGTCAATTAGATAGAGGGGTTAGACGACATATGTTTAAATATGATCTAAACATAAATTTACTAGAGGTTTGACTAGACAAAGATATTTAACCGCCCCCAATACATATAGTTAACCAATCGAATTCTTACATGTTGCCCTATTGTGCCCTAACACCTTGCATCTTGAACACTTATTCGCATGTTGTTTGCCCTTACAATGTTTCCAACATATTGTGTTAGTACACAGTTTTTTATTAATATTACACAATATAGACACTTACCACAATCTCACCGGTTGAAGGTATACGAATCTCTCTAGGTCGTCTAGATGGTTTCCTTGCCCTAGGAGGTTTAATCATACGGTTTTTAACCTCCTTTGGTATTTCCATGTTATCTGGCAATACTTGGTCTTATAACACCTGCATACGTCTCCCTCCAAGTATTGGTCTTGTAACAATCCGCGACAATATGCTTATATCACAAATCAATACTGTCAGCTGTAAACATCGCATGTCCACATGGAAATTTTTTCCTATCGTACACCTTATACGAACATCGTCTCACATCCAGCTGTACTAGTTGTTTATCTCCAAACTTCCCATTGAACTGGAAATTCCACTTGTTAATCCGATCTACTTTACAGCCATATGTCTCACTCTTTCGCTTTAACATATGTTTCTCTACCTCAGGTGTTACAAATCTGGTATGCTTCAAGGACTTCATCCGACGTGTACAAAACCATCTCGTCATAATTTGTTAGATGAACTTCAACAATTCTATTATTGGAGATGAACGTTGTTTCCTCAATGCATTGTTTAGTGTCTCGCACAGATTGCTTGTCATTAAATTGTATCTTTCACCTTTTGAATGCGCTCTCGTCCAATGTGAAAATCTTATATTCTCTAAATAGTAGCACACTCCCCATTACGCAGCTTGATTGTCATCTATAAACTTGAATAAACTAACCTTCCATGCATATTCCGCTTGCCCAACCATCTCCCCAAGCCCCTTGAGGTGGAACTTAGACGAAACATTCTTCTATAGATGGACCATACACGCACCATGATGTGCACGTGGAAACATGCGTGCCTTTTCGCTCGGTCTGAAATGATAGTCAAACTTGGACTAAATACAACAATTCTTTCTATTCTTTCGAAAAACCATGTTCAAGAGTCATCATTTTCACTGTCCACCGGAGCGTAAGCAAGTGGAAATACATGAAAGTTTGCATCATGTCCACACACGGTTAACAAAACCCCTTTGTACCTTCCTTCTAATTGTGTGTCGTCCACCACTATCATTAGTCTCAGTTTCCTGAATTCAACCACTGATGCACAAAATGCGAGGAAACAATAAACAAATCGCTCGTCTCCATCAGCTGTCCCCTCAAATTTAGTGTCTGTTATGGTTCCAGGGTTTGCCAATGTCAAGACGTACATGTAGTTGGCTAGTTTTAAAATTTCTTCTTTGTACAGCCCATCAAACACACCAGAAGCTACCTCTTTCGCTCTCCAACATTTTATGTATGATGCCGAGACCCTCAATTTTTCCAGTACTAACTGTTGCAACTCTCTAGAGCGCGACCTGGTTACAGATGTCCCGAACTTGTTTTTGTACACACCTGCCAATACTTTCGAAGTCGCATGCTTCTTGTAAGTGTTCCTACTACCAATGTCGCACGAATATATGGCGCACACATTCCTGATCTCATACTCTCAGGTCTCATATATTTCATGCGCTAAAACTATCCACTCACATTGTGGGCCAACACAAGTCAATACAAAATAATCCTTCTTCGTCGTTGTTTGCTTAAACCAAAATATGCCCTTAATTGCTATGATCGCCAGAGCTATTTGACAATCGGTTTTACAATTAAGCCGTAAACCAACAACGATATCTTCGCCCTTTGAATCAAAATCCAAATCAGGTATAATGCTAGCCCTGACTGTCATATCGTCAAACATAGGCAAGATGTCCTCATTATCGAGTCCCATGTCTCCTCCATCCTCATTACATTGATTGGACACATCACTTTCTAGACCATTGTCGAGCGTACATATTATATACAATGCATTTGAACCGCCAAAGTTATCTTCCAAAAGCGGAGACCAAAATTCTTTGTCGTAACCATGAGGCGTCGTCTCCTCCGGGAATAGCTTTTGTTCAACCACCGGAGAATCAATTTCAAGATCAAATGGACTACGCTCTATTTGTTTAGCTGAACAATCTGTTTTACTCAAACTTGCCTTGACTGCTTCGACATGGGCAACTAGTATTTCATCTTCTACCAAATCCATTGGTTCTGTTAGGGTTGAGAACCCTACGTCTTCACTAATCGGTACTTGTCCATCAAAACCTCCACTTAACCGTACACGTTTCGCATGTGGGTTTTTCGTCATCCGCCCACGCTTAACGGACCCTTCCCTTTGGAATGTAACAAACATAGTCATTCCACTCCTTCTATCCAATTCTATTCGTACAATGGACAACATCATGTCACCTTCCCCTTCGCTTAGCTAGTAACTCAGGCACACCCCGGACTCCTCATTCCTCGATATCCCAAAATTCCCTAAATACTTCGTTTTGTACGTCGTCCAACATACCACAATCCTTTAAACTGATGAACATGACATATTCCGTTTACATACAATGAAATTCCACTCATTATCTTCCCCACACGCCCACTCACCGCACATGAACATTATGTACTTGTCCATATTGCATATTGTTATTAAATAACACAAACTTACATCTCACTTGAACAATAAAACTATTACCTTATATGGAATAAACACAAAAAACATATTTATGTACACATGTATGAATCTCGACTAAGAACATAATTTACTAAATGCTCAATCTTCTATTTCTTTTGCAAAACCTAATACATCGAATATCATCGCTACATGTATAGCTTTTCGCACATTTCCAAAGAGATTGAAAAATATTTGAAAATTAATCGTTTAATTATAAAATTTTAGGACTTCGATTTTCTCTTTCAAATCATATAGTACAGAAGTTTTCCCACACCATCCCAATCTCCCCCACATGCACACCAACCCCATCGTCCCTCACGCGAGTATAGCCAAAGGTAAAAACGTCACGGATTATTTTTCTCTCATACCGAAAATCTACCTAAAGCATAAAATGTACTACAATATAATTACTTTCTAAAAAATACTGAAAATCACCCTTGACAATATTTATCAAATGGGTCGGACTTACGTACATTATCCACTACATATAGAATATTAATTGAATTAAAAATATTTGCATCAATGAAAAATTTTCACATTACATACATAAATAGATGTCGACAAAAAAGTACATACAAAAATAAATATTTTTCCATCAGAAAACACTAAATAATATAACTACAAGATCATAGTCATCTCTGGTGGTTTTGTTTTTGAGCTTTAAAGTACTTCAGAAGATTCTGTGCCTGAAGCAAAACCATTAAAAAAAAAAAAGAAGAAGTTATTATTACTTGTAAAAAATGATCAAGAAGATACTAAATCATATACCTTTTCTTTAGCTCTAGGTGTTCCTGATTTAGTAAGAGCAACAAGTGGTGGAATAGCTCCTTCTCTTATAACTTTATTACAAAACTTTGGACTATGCATACATATCTGCAAAAGTGCTGCTGTTGCATTCTCTTTACCTCTTGCTGATCCTAACTCTATCACTTCTACTAATATTGGTATTCCTCCTTCTTCTCCTATTGCTATCTTTCCTTCTCTTATTGTTGCAAGATTTGCTAATACTACTACTGCTTTCTCCACCATTCCTGCTCCTGGATCCATCATTTCTACTAAGTATCTTACTGCTCCTGCTTCTATCACTCTTGCTTTGTTCTCATGGTGTATTGATAAGTTGAATAATGCTGTTGCTGCATCTTTCTTACCTCTTAAACTTCCATTTCCTAAGAGCTCAACAAGTGGTTCTATTGCACCTGCTTCACCTATCTTTGTCTTATTCTCTTCTATTACAGATAAGCTAAACAATGTTGCTGCTGAATTCTCTTTAGCTTCTGTGTTTCCTGTTTTAAGAACATGAATCAATGGCTCTATTGCTCCAGAATCTGCAATGACTGATTTGTTATTGTCATTGATTGATAAGTTTAGTAAACAAGTTACTGCATCAGCTTGGAGTTTTTCATCTGTTGAGTAAAGTAGATTGATTAATGAATTGATTGCTCCACATCTTGCAATCACTATCCTATTATCTGTACTGTTTCTTGATAGTATTCTGATTCTACTTGTTGCTTCTCTTTGTGTATCTATTAAAGGACTCTTGAGATCTTCTATTAGTTTCTTTACCTCTGATTCAATACTTGAACTACTTCCAGTTTCTCTTATAGTAGCTGGGAAGATCCCTGGATGTCGAAAATGCCTCTTTGATGGAACTCTCAGAGCAGTTTCAGCTTCAAGAATAGTGCTTGTGCAGACCACTTCAGAGACAATGCCTGTTGCAGAAGTAGACCTACTTAGACCTTGAGATTCTGTATGATTGATTGGTGATGAGTTCTCTGATGATGATGAAGCCTTTTCAGACATAAGCTGCTCACTGATTAGGACAGTTTCATCTCCTGAAGCTGATTGAAATGGCGGAGTAGTCATCATCTCCTGAATCAACTCTAAAGGATTAGGAAGGTTAACATTGTTTGATTCACACCAATTAGCAATGAAAGCTTTGACAATGAAGTTAGATGTCAAAGTAGTATGAGATAAAGCTTGTCTAGTCTTAGGACAAACCATAAGTCCTAAATCAATCCATTTTTCGATGAAAACCCTTTCGTATGTTTGTCCAGATGATACAATGACAGGATCAGTCATAAGCTCAAGAGAAAGAGGACAACAAAAGTCAGAAGGCACAGTGACTTCACTATGTAACTGAGACTGCTTTATCTTGGTAAGATGATCATGCATTTGACTTGTTAAAGTGATTAATCCTTCTATAAACTCTGTTTCTGTGTTATCCTCTGAGTTGTCTTTTAGCTTTGTGAGTATTACACCTTCAATGAGAATCTCTTGGTTGGTTATCAAACCAAGACTCTCACCAATTTTCATTAGAATCTCTGAATCAGTTTCAACACCTTCTCTTTGATCTATTAGAGCTAAATCAATGGCATATGAAACTTCTTCTTTTCCTACTAACTTCACCAATTCTATACACTCCTGTAATATTAAGAACATAGAGAAAGTCTAATCAAGATCTTGAAGAAAACTACACACAATCAAGAATTGACTATTATTACCTCAAAAGATGGTGAAATCAAATCAGTAGGTAAATGTTGTTCACAGTGTTTCAGCAATTGAAAGACTTCTAAACTGGATTTTCGAAACTTTGATGCTAATGATTCGATTCGAAGAACCTGTTGGTGATAGAGATAAAAAAGATTAAAGAAGATGATGATGATGATACAGAAGGACATAAAAAAAAGGAATTAGTAATTGTTTGACTTACATAAAAGATTCGACTAGAAAGAGGTAGCCAAGTTTGAAACTGAAGTGTAAGTTGATAAACATATTGAGATAATTCTTCAAAACCATTGTTAAGCAATTCATTAGGAGAAGCTGCATCAGAGCCAATAAGATTCTCAAGAAGAGGCTTAAGAACTTTAGCTATTGCTTCTCCTTTGGTGTAATAGTATTTATAAGCTGGATTTGAACAAAAGTTGTCTCTTGATGATAAATTTAGAAATGAAGAGATGTTATCAACAAGAACTCTTAACCAAGACACTTCCTCCATTTGTACCTTATTATACAGAAACAAGCAACATGAATTTTTTGTAATTAGTAAGAAAGTTAAATACTTCTTTTTAGACAATTTATAAACTTACCATCTTGATCTTGTAATGAAATAAAGAAAAAGGAAGATTGTTGAGAGTCTAGATCAATTAGTAGTAATCAAAGGTCCTGCAAAAAGAATCATGCATTAATATGCTTAGTTAATGGTCAACGCTAAAGTCAATATAACTATTAAAACCTCCATAGAAACACTGTTTCAAACAAAGAGAAGAGAGAGATAGAGAGACAACGAAGGAGAAGAAATCTTGATTTTTCAAGAAGAAAAAACCAATATCTCGGATGGTGAATTTACCTCTGATGAAATGTCAAGAAGAAAACTAGAACAGAGGAAGCTTGGTAAATACCAAATTCTTCATCGCCAAGACTAGCAATTTGTTTTAATGAAAAACTAGTCGTTTAATAACATTTGTTTTTCTTTCAAATGTGTTAGTCTTAGCGAGTTATACGTCAAACCTTGTTAGGTGGGTTATGTATATATATTTTTTATTTTTGTTTCTTCTTTTGTTGACTTTTTATGAATTGTTTTTTTTTTGGGTTTGGATTAGGAGAAGCTGCTCCTGTTTTTGATCTATGTTTTGTCTTCTCGTTATTTAATAAAAAAAACGTTACGTGATGTTATAATATACCAGGAAAATGTTCATTATAAAATTATAAAATATTACACTAGCTTCCAAAGATTATTCCCTTGACAATAATTAATAAATTTTGTGCTTGAATTTCCCCTCATGACTAAGAATTACTTTGACTATAAACATTAAAATTAAATGCCAAAACGCGTTTCCTTTTTACATCTGACCAATTCTTCCTTGTTTCCCATTTTATATATATAAAAAACTATTTAATTTAATTAAAACACAAAAAAACTATTTAATTTAATAGAAACATAAAATTCTAAGAAACACCAAAGTCCACAAGTTTATAACAAAAGATACATTTTCTCTTAACAAAAAAAAAAAAGATGCATTTTCAAATCTAAAGGAAAAACAGCCATAAAACACTAAAAGGTACATCACAGGTTTGTTATTTCATGATATTCTTACAATATACTAAAAACCAACTTTCTATTGTTTGTTTCAGTTTGTAATAATTTCACTACAGTAGAGTAAATAAATAAAAGAAGAGTCTCTTCCTCAGCAAGAAGTTCTATTGTTTTACTTACTCATCTTCCCTCTGTGTAGTTACTTTCTGTGAAGCCACTAATTGCCAAGGAGTGTAACTCAAGCCTCTTGAGATAAGGTAAAGCACAAACATAACATACGCAATTGCGAAAATGGTCACAGGCACAAGCATTACCACACTCGTTGCTGCTCCTGAGAAGAAATCCACCATTAGATATCCATTAATGGCTATCACAAGAGCAGCTACTATCCATGAGATTGTTTGTACTAAAGGTTGGATTTTGAAGCTGCCCATGATTTGCTCATTCGACACTAAGCAAAGTAGAGGGATTACAGCGAAAGGGATCTGAACAGATTGAAGAACGTTTAGCCATTCGTTTAGTTCATCAAGCAAAGAATCCGAAGAATCAAAGACAAGCGCAACAATCATTGTTGGGACGATTGCAAAGCTTCTTGTGATTAAAGCTCTAACCCATTTCTTCATCTTGAGATTCAAGAACCCTCCCATTATAAACTGTCCAGCGTAAGTACCTGTTATGGTACTACTCTGACCAGCGGCTAAGACCCCGATGGCCCATATATAGAGTATTGGGAAATACCCACCACCGTATTTGTCCTGTAAGTACTCTCCTGCATTTGCAAGACCGATTGTGTCTGCTATGTCTGTCCCGTAAAACGATTTGGCGAAAACAGTGGTGACAAAGACATTAATTATAAAGGAAACCGCAAGAGCACAGGTGGATTCAATGGAGTAGTACTTGAGAGCTTCTTTGACCCGAAATCTCTTTTTGGCATCAACTTTTCTTGATAGCACAAGTGCTGAATGTAAGAACACATTGTGTGGCATTATGATACATCCTACGATTGCAACAGCTTGCTTTATAGTCCTTGAACTAAGCTTTGGAACCAATGCTCCTGTTATAGAAAAACATAAACAGTAACCAATTTTGTTTGCAGACAAGAGAGAGAGAGAGTGTTTATTTTTCTTTACCAACAATGAGTTCAGTTCCACTGGGTTTAGTTTGGCCAAACATCCAAGCAAATGCAATCGCCATTGTAGCAATCAAAACAGCAAACACTGCTTCTAGTTTCCTTATTCCATAATTCTCCAGAAATAGAAAGATGAAACTGCAAATTATAACAAAATGTTACTTAAAAATCCCTAAATTGGATAAAACAAACCTAGCAAAGTTACCAATCAAGAGCAGTGATTACAACTCCAGCCCAAAGAGGAATCAATCCATTAGACAATATCTTGATAGCTATAGCACTCCCGATAACTTCTTGAATATCGGCACCGATCAAAGCAATCTCCGCCATAATCCAAAGCACCATCCTGGCCCATGTCGGATATTCTTCACGGCATAACTCGGCGAGATGTCGACCGGTGGCGACGCCGAGACGAGCAGAGAGAAGCTGAATCAGAAGGCCGATCGCCGTCGCCCACATCAAAAGCCAAATTAAAGAGTACCCAGCGATGGCACCAGCTTGAAGATCGCTCTCGAGATTACCTGGATCGAGAAAAGCGATGCTCATGAGAAATCCAGGACCGGTAAATAACCATAGCTTCTTCCATGAGAATTTAGGAGAATATCCCAAGGCATCGTCTTCTTCATCGACTCCGACTATGTGAACTTTCTCGGTTTCTTCATAAGCTCTTTCCTCCGTCACTAACAACAAAGACTCTCTCTCCGTCTCCGACATCTTCTCCGATGATTTTGCGTTGTACTAGAGGTAAATGCAGTTTTAATGATAGAAATGGAGTTTTATCCCCAAATCCATTTATTTGGAACAAGTGTAAGGATAGATTAGTAAATAACTTAGGAAATCGTGTGAAACTCTTTGGGATAATCGAATCTTCTTGGGATTATCACTATCACTATCACTTTCCATCCATTTCTTACAATACTTGTTACGAATATGTCTTGCCGATTCGTTACTATTTCTTTAGACACAACTAGACTTTTGGAAATTAGTACTACACTTTTTTGTTAAATTAGAGATTTATTGGAAATTCAGAACAAAGCAAAGCAAAGCGTGCTTGGCGTGGAGGTTGCACCACTCGGATAGCTCTCACCACGTGCCACCCACTCTTACCAAACGGTGTGCCACAAAACTCACTTTCAAGTTTCAATCTTTTCTTTTTGTGGACTAAATCCTCCCAACTAATATCAAACAAATGTTGTTACAAAAAAAAAAAGAATATGTACATCTATCTATCTATCTATTCACTAGAGTGTGAGTGAGAGTGTGAGTGTTACATTCTACAATCAAGAAGACGAACTGAATTATCTACACAAGCACTTGCGATTTTGTCACCTTCTTTATTCCAAGACACATCGTAGATGCTTCCTTTCCCTCTGTATGTCTTTACTATTTTCCCTTCTTTTACTGACCAAATGTGTACTGACTTGTCATCTGACCCACTCGCTATGTACTCTCCATTCGGACTAAACGCCACTGTGCACACCGCTTCGCTTCATTTTCATAAACCCATTCCTTTAGACCCCCCCCCCCCCCCCCCCCNATACTATTCATGTTACTTGCTTTTGGTTTTACCTGTGTCCGTTTAAACTATATATCATCTTCCCGACTTCAACATCCCATAGCTTCACCGTTGAGTCAAATGATGCACTGTGTGTGGAGATAATCAAAATGATAAATGACACTTAAAAAAAATCAAAGTCTATTCATTCAATCATTTTTATAACCTTGCAAGAATTAGCTGTTTGTTAGGATTGTTAGTTCCTGCTCCTGTCGGGCTCCATCTGATTGAATATATTCCCTGAATATCAATCTATCTTTATGAGTATTTTGACTCATACGTACGTACCATACAAATTTCAAAATGGGTTTCTATATATGTTTTTTTACCCCAGTATGATCTCGGAGGTCATGCATATAACTGGGCTGCTTTTGCTTCCATATCTGAACCAGATGATATATATAAAGAGACTGAGAAACACATAGTAAATATATCTAAGAGGTTGTTTATAGTTTCAGCAACCTTCACGGTACTATCATCTGAGCATGAGGCTAATAATGAACCAGTAGGATCCCATTTTACGCAGTTAACCTCACTCTGCATTCATTTATGGAAGCCTCGCGTTAGTAACTTAAAAGCCTAACATAATGATTGAATGAGAGATACAACCTTATGGCCAGCAAAGGCTCTGACAGGAACGTTATCTCCAATCCTCCATAAGTAGATCATTTTATCCGCGGAACTCGTTACAAAGGACGCATTGTTTAGCCAATCAACATCAAGCGTTGCGCCTTTATGAGATCGAAATTGTTGCTTCCACCGCTCTCCCTTTACATCCCAAACAACAGCAGTCTCATCGAAACTTCCCGATAGGAGATAATTACCCCTCTTGTTCCACTTCAGGGCAAATATAGGTCCCATGTGTTTGCTTAAAATACATTTGAGCTCACCTGGAATGAAGTGAGTCATTTGAATTCAGAATCCAACTCTCTAAAACATAAGGAAATGTGTGGACTGAACATTTTCGCTTGTATTCACATACCACTTGTTTTCCAGATTCTTACTTGGCTATCACATGAACCACTTGCAAGTAAAGTCCCTCCATCCTGAAAATTCAGTAATCAGAAAACATATTACCAGGAAAGAATCAGGAAATGCTTCCAAGTCCCTCACATTCCAGTCAAAAGTGGTCACATTCTTCTCACGTGAATTTCCTGTTGAATGCTGCAGGACCAAAGTGTTGATACAACGACTAGTATCAGAGTTGAACGGCCCTTTTGGTATACTCCATATACGTGCTGTTCCATCACCAGACCTGATATTATGCAAAAGATATGTTTAATGGAATAACAAAACATAATGATTTGCAAGTGCATTCATCTTTCTCAGCAAAACTACAGACCCTGAAGCAAGAAGTGAATCCGATGGACTCCATGAGCAGACACACACCTAAACAAAGATGGGGGGATAAATAACTATTCAACATGTTCATTTAACAGAACTATCACCTAATAAAGTACCTCAGAAGTATGCCCTTCTAAGATCCTCACATCAGAAATACGAAAGTGACATGGCTGAGATGTAGAATCCATGCTAATTTCCATAGGTTCTGCAGCTGTTCAATTAGAAAAACACACACACATTTCGTTCGTACTGAAAAATAGAAGTTGCATCTCACAAAACCTCTGCTAAGTTTCAATAGTAACAAAGAAATGATTGGGAAAACAGACCCCTAGAACACACATCTTCATTTAGGTCAATAACCATGTCCCTACCAACATCTCCAAGCTGTTCTATCTTCTCTCTTTCCCTCTTTAATTTGAGTATTTCCTTTTCCCTCTCCATTCTTTCCCCTTCCTTTTCAATTTCTATCTTCTGTCTTTCCTTCTCGACTCTTTGCCGTTCCTTTTCACGTTCTATCTTCTCTCTTTCCCTCTTTAATTTGAGTATTTCCTTTTCCCTCTCCACTCTTTCCCATTCCTTTTCAATTTCTATCTTCCGTCTTTCCGTCTCGCCTCTTTGCCGTTCCTTTTCACGTTCTATCTTCTCTCTTTCCCTCTCCTTTTCTTGTACCATTCTTTCCCTTTCCCTCTCTTGTTCCTTCTGTTTCTCATTCATATCCTTAAATTTCCCTCTAGCAATTCGCATAACCCTGTTATCAGAATCTTTAGACGTTCCTCTTTCCTTCACCTTATCCCCCTCTTTCCTTCTTACTCTAAACATCTCAACTAACTCGTTTACATCCTTTGTGATCAGATCCATCGGTTGCAAGAAAGAGAAATCCTCATCAGTCTCCCCTTCGGCCTGTGAGTAATATAACATAACTCAGTCAAACCACACCAAACAAACGCATGAGACAAACTTGAAAACTATACATTGCTCAAATTTGCTTCCATCTCTATGTATTGGAGTCCTTTCTGAACAATTTTGATAAGAGCACCAATTGGAATCAAATCTCCATTAATCTTGTATTTATGTATCCCTGCCTCGTAACCAAAAGTGAATCCAGCGTGCAAAAATCCTGCAACAAAAATAGAGCGTAACCATCCAAGATTAGGTAACTAAATGAACAAAGAAAGCAATGTTCTAAGAAACGTAGTCTCAATTATCAGTAAGAACTACATAATCTAATGAATCAAGAACCAACGATTTTGATAAACTAGAATTTTCAAAATCTTGAGATGAATAACATATGATTCTTTAAGTTCGTAGAAACACACAAAGACTCTCGCAATTCGAAACCAAATCAAGAACCCTAGCTTGTAGCTTCCGAAACATATACAGTATCAAAAAAATCTGCAAGAAGAAGAGATAGATAGATAGATAAAAAATGCTGTTTATCGTACCCGACTCGTGAATATATCGGAAAACAAGCAAGTTCAATTCGACGTCGGTGAGCGTAACCATATTCAACAGCCAAATTTTCCCGGAGAAGAGAGAAAAAAATCGTCAAAAAAGACTTGGGGGGCAAAAACCTCGCGCGAGAAAGAAGTTTAAAAGTTTCTGAATATGAATATGTTTTTATGCCCGAGAATTGGGCCTAATGGGCCTAACTAACTAAATAACTAACAACCTCAGATTTTGCGCCAAACCCACTTTAATAAAACAAATGTTTTTATTGCCATCTCCGGTGGGTTTGCCGGTGATCGGATATCCCCACCGCCGCGTGATGAGTCTTAACATTTCAACAGGCCAATCAGTACGTACTGCTAAAGTCCTACTAATCAAGTGCTTCTATTGTCAAATGTGACTCGCTCTACAATAATTAACTTTTGTTTTCATTTTTTGGCATAATTCACATTTCTTGATTTTCATTAACATAGTTCATAAGAACATTTTATTTAATTTGTTCTAAATAATTCTAGAGAAATTTTAAATTTGATCTTCGTCCATAGTGTTTAGGTCCATGAAACGAGCCTTGCTCACTTGATTTCATCTTTACGTTTCTCGAAAAACCAAAATTCTTATGACTAATCCAATGCAGAGTCGGCTTTATCTTCTCCAATAACGATTTGATCGTCCTTCTTCTGACATTTCCTAGAAATATCAATCCTCTAATCGATTCTCCCAACTCCAATTTGATTCATTGATATCATTCCAATTCCATTATCTCTGAATCCACCACCATTGTTGTTTCTCTGCATCTCCGCCATGTAACTTCTTACCTCCACCTTAATCATCTCCTGCACCACCGCCATAAACTCACCGCCGTTACCGGCAAACGATTTACCCATTTCCTCAATCGCACCTCTAAATCCACCAGAAAATGGCAAGAAAGACACCGTATTGTTGTTCCGGCGACTGGAGGAGTTGTTATTAGTTGACTCGTGACTACGGTTAGAGTCTTCGCTGACGTCGGCACCGGGAAGTGATAAGCTCAACGAGGTGAGCGGATCAACAGAAGACGATGACGTTTCTATAGGAAGCGGCAACGAAACACCACCGGCACGTGCCACCGGTTTGAAAAGCTCAACTGAAGACAAAACCGGAACTGTACTCGAATCGCTGACGTCAGATCCAGTTGGGCTTCCTGGGCTCATATAAAGCCCAGTAGCAACAGCTGGAGAACCATCACTCACAGATCTCTTCAACGGCCGATGATCTTCCTCCGCTAAACCGTCAAATCGATTATCGAAACCGCCGCATTTTCTCTTGAGCGTCGAGTTCCAGTGATTCTTCACGGCGTTATCCGTACGACCGTTGAGAAGACGAGCAATCGTAGCCCATTTATTACCGAACTGAGCGTGAGCACGAGCGATCGTCTCATCTTCCTCCGCAGAAAACGGGCGGTGTTCAACCTGAGGCGAAAGCTGGTTGCACCACCGTAACCGACACGATTTTCCCGATCTACCAGGAATCGATTTGCTTATGACAGTCCAGTTTCTAGGACCGTATTTAACAACAAGCCTACGAAGCTGCTCGTCTTCTTCAGGACTCCATGGACCTTTAATCCGATCAGCCATTGAAATACAAAATCGAGATTTGATATTTAGAGATTTGAAACTCTCTGTTTTGTAGAGAGACGATAAGATTGAAAAGAATTAAAGAGAGAAGAAAATAATTTATACAAGAGAGAGTGACCGGAAACCAGTTAAAACGGTGAATAAGTTATGGGCAACGCTTCTTCCACGCAAACGGTTTGTCAAAGTTTGCGGTACAGCTGTGTTTTGGACACGTGTCGTTATCTAAATACGTCGATGGTATCATCTTTTTGTCGTTTTACGTAATTTCAGATCGCGAGAGCGTGGATATCACTTGAGGTGCTGATGAAAGTGGAAGTTATTAAGACACATACATACTCACGAAACCCAACTTGCAAAGCCACTCATAATATTCGCACAATTTTACATTCATAAATATCATTTCTTTTTTTACAGAAAAATATTACATTTATTTTACTAAATTTTGTGATTATTATTTTAATACACATATTTTCATTATGATACCTATTTTTCAAAAAAAAAATTACAAAATTATTTATCGATTATTAACTATATTATGATGCGTATATATAGTAAATTTTGTTTTAATTTTTTAAATTTTAATATCTATCCATTTTTATTGTACATCTATATTTTGAATTTATAATAGATGATCATTTTTAAACACACAGTTTTAATTTTATATAAATTGATTTAGTATTTGGCTTTTGTCGAAAATTTCATGTTGATAACAATATATTTATATATATATATAAAAAATTTATTTGGATTATTTGAAAATTCGGTTCAATTCCGATTTTGAATTTTTTGGTATGATTTCAATTTGGGTTTCAGGTAAATATCAAGCCTTAACAGTTAGGTTCGAGTAAGGGACAGTTTGATTCATTTATTTTATTTGAATGTTAAGTCTGACTTTAGAATAGCGAAAGACAGGCTGTATACCACTACTTTCTATAATATCTACTACTTTATATAACCGAATTCCCGGGTAGCAAAAAACTAACAAATAATTGTCCAAACTCTATAAAAATATACAATTTGACATTAAAAATAATAAACACAAAATTACCTAATCCATGCGAGTATAAATTATTAGATTTGATCAAATAGAAATACATACCAAACGAGTAATTGTTTTCACTAAACTAAAACATACGATAAGTTTTAAGTGAATTCGTATAAGAAACGTGACGTAAAATGAGCGGCTATAAAAAAAAATAAGAAAAGAGTGGATGACGTGGAGTAAAACGACAAGATAGGTTGCCGAATTGGAACGCAAAATCATCACTCTGTCTTTATTTCATGAAACTAGAAATGTGTGTTTTTTATAGAATATGAATAGAATCCAGCCTGTAATTCGCTAGATAATTATTTAAACGATTTTTTCTATAAAAAACAAAATCTAAGTGTAATCCAATGAGAGAGTTCCACGTGTCAGTCAGAAAACGCGGGTTTAAAACTGTACGGCATGCCATGAGGAGTCAGGTTGGTATTTGTTAAACCGCACGCACGCGTTTTAACGCCATTCCACCTTCTTCCTTACCTTCCTCTAAACGCCTTATTATTTATTCAACTACAAGATGCTCACACGACACAATAGAGTAAGTATGAATTATCTTATTAAGTGAACCATATAATAGTGTGTAACCACTTGATATCAAATAAAATAAATATTTATAAACCTTGTTGATGAAAAAAATAGAATTTAAATGTTCTTTGTTCATGTATCTAAAATTTTGTATATATATTTTTATGTTTTACGAAATAAGATATATTAGAAATATATTCTCTCCGTTTCAAAATATAAAATGTTTTAGAAAATTATTTATGTTCCAAAATATAAGATGTTTTTGTACTTCTATGCAGATTTTAAAACTATTAAATAGTTCACATCTAATAATAAAATGTCAGCTTTTTAGTGATTGGTCAAATATTTTTACTGTATAATATATAAAATATTTTAAATGAAAATAATTTTTTAATATATGTTTTTTTAACCAAAACACTATATATTTTAGAAACGAAAAAATAGTACTCCCTCTGTTTCATATTGTATGTAGTTTAAGGTTTGTGCACAATTATTAAGAAAACTATTTAATTTTAAGTTTTTTAAGATAAAATCCGCATTCCAAAACAAACCAACCAATAATAAATCATTCTGCAAAATATAAAGGGTCAAAAAACATAAAAATACATTAAATTTTGCATTGAAAAGTGAAAACAACAATCTTTTTGAAACAAAATTTTTTCCCTAAAACTACTTATATTGTGAAACGGAGGGAGTATTTTTTATGTCATGTTTCCGGTACCTAAACAATTATTATACTATATTTGCTTGTTGTTGATAGGATCAACGGTCCGAGTGTCGGTTTTGGTCTGCCGATTAATTTTATTAGAGTTGTTTCAAAATTACAAATATCCTTAAACCGAAATTTAATTAATTAATAATTGATGGTTGGTTGGATGATATCGATGGTTAATTGATGTTGTCTATATAACTGACTGCAATAAAATTAGACGATTCCAAGTTTGTGATTGAGTTACTTCTTGTCCCTTTCTATAAAAATAAATAAATGAAACATTTTATTAAATAAAACTAAAACTTACAAAACAATATAGAAAAGGAAACACAGGAGTGTCAATTATTGGTGCGAAGATATTTTATATCGGTTCCGGTTAAGGATCTAATTTTCTTACAACATACTACTATATTGACCATTAGACAAAAACCGTCCATGCAGTATTTTTATTTATCACACACCGTCCAAAATGAAAGAGGCACGTGGAACATGACAAAACATAAACAGCTGTTTACCAGTAAGTCCACGTGTCGATGCCTTGTATTTCCACGTGTAACAATGGTGACGTGTCAAGTTTATAAAATTATCAACAAAGCAAAACTACGATTGGTCTGTGACTACGTAAACAACGTGGTTAGATATTCTTCCACTAGCTACCATTATACTATTATTTTTGTTGTCACTTTGCAGATGTAACAGTGTTGTGTAGAGCTTAGTCGTAATATCAGTTAATATTTAAATCATTCTCTCGCATTCACGTATGTATTCTTGCATGAAAATAATTAACATAATACTCGTATTTTAACGTTTTAACTTCTATGTTTACGTAACGGAGAATAATTAAGTTAAAACTAACTGCACCTAATTAAAAGAGTGGTTAATATATTAAAAAAATTCTTTTATCTTTTAGAGAAAGCAATTATATAACTATTTACTCCTGTTCATAGCCAAAAGAGAAAAAGGCGATTTCCTCTGTGATTTATCTATGAAGCTTTACCGTTGATTTCTGTGGTTGATCCGGCGACGGCGGCTCCTTTAGCGCTGGTTGCCGGATCCTTCTTTGGCTTTCTTCCTTGCTTCTTTACGGTTTATCGCTTTGTACGGTGATTTTCGGGGGCTTAGTCGGCGTGTCAGTTTTAGATCCGGTGGTCCTTTCCTCTTCCGGTGTCCAGTCGGTTGGGTTTTTATCGGGATGGTGTAGGGAGCAGGCTCGGCGGATCGGGTTGGTTGAGGCTCTGGTGGTCAGTTCTCCGGACTCCAATCCGGTGGCTTTGTCGAGTGGTCGATCTCCTCTAATGTCTGGGTAAGTCTTTTCTGGTCTTGGTTAGGTTGAGTTGGGTTCTCCGTTATTTCGTCCGGCGTAGCTTCTAGTGCCCTCCTCCCGTCGGCGTTTTCTGGCTTAGGGTTTCGGTAATTTTTTGGGTTGACCTCTGGCGCTGTTGTGTAGCTGGATGTGGTTTTGGGCCGTGCTTTTTGCTTTAAGTTTCGTTAGGGCGGTCATTTTGGTTTCTGCTTTAGCTTTATGGGCTCTCAACTATACTTTCCTGGTCCTATGACTTCTTTGTCCGTGGATTTAGCAAGCAAATCCTTTTCCAACTCAATTTTATCAGGGAAGCCATTATCTTGAAGACCTCAGAAACCCAGTGGACTGTGTTCCACTGTGGATTGTCTGTCGAGCTGTAACTCAAGATTGTAGTGGTTATCATTGCGCCTTACTCATATCCGGCATGTCTTTCATCTTTGACTAGATCCGGTTTCATGCCATTATTTTCTCTTATGCTTTCATTGTCGAGTAGCTTTCATTAAGATTTGTTCAAGGAAATGTACTAGTTGTTAGCATATATCTTTACAGTTTCTCTGTATGTCTGTTGCTGTTTAATAAATAAATCTTTCAGTGAAAAAAAAAAAAAAACTATTTACTCCTGTTCCTGTTAGTTCCATTAAGACTACAAGGTCTTTTAATGTATTTTTATCAATTCATATTAATAAAATTGTAAGTTTCTGATTATTCTTAGTTCAAGCCATTGGAAATATATATGTGCGGCAAGTTAATGTATATACATATTATTACTTTTGTGAAAATTCACAAAAACTAAACACTGTTTACATTAAGGTGATGAGCATATATAACTCATTTTTATGTCCATAGGATATTTAATTGATCAATATAAAAGTTTGAGCACAACAAACAAACAAACAAACAAAAATATATGCTTCAAATGTAAAATCACTATCAACATCCGATCTAATATTCTTTTGAATATTTAGAGTAATTTAATTATAAAGACATTAATGCCGTAAAAAAAGAAGAAGCATGAGCATGTGCATGGTTCGTTGCACAAAATATTCTTCCGTGCTCTTTTTTATCTTAAGCCGTATACACATTTTGTACCTTACCTTACCTTACGCTACACACGTGTGCATCACATACACGTGTGTATCTCCATTAATGGTTATCGCCGAAACGACGACGCTTAGTGACCTTCGTGCTTAAGATAGATATGTATATGGATTGGTCTTCTCATGTGTTCTTAAGATATACAAAAGTGATTCTTTGTTGGACGAAAAACAAAAGTGGCCTCTTTCTATTTTATGTTATGCGTGGAATCACAATGCTTTATTTCTGTACCAAGTACTATTTAGTTTGATGTGTACAACTTCTGCATAGATTTGTAATTCTATAAACTTAATTTAATTCTTCACTACTCTTAACTCAAATGATTTTGTAAAATTATATTATGTGAAGACTTGTTCCGTAATTTATTATTAAGCAATAACAAATGGGTTATATATGCGTTTTAAATTATAAATCATGCATGAAATGCTTATATTCAAATGTTCTAATTTCTATATAAGGCATGAAATCACATTTATTTCATCACCATATATAAAGGGTGTTGATCTATAATTTTATAGATTAAGATCATACTAGTCTACAAGTCATGATCGAATAAAAGTAAGGCCAATATAAGTAAAGTTAGAAACAAAAGGACAAATTACATCAAAGTGCGAAACTTTTTCCCCACATTGCTCGCCGGCTTCTTTTGACTTTAGTTTAATATAAAATAAACACATTTTAAGTAAGTATTCTGCATTCTTTTGGTTCTGGGTCAATAAGCATTGTTATTGTTTGGTAAATTATTTTGTAACTATTTTTCAGAAACAATACTTCTCTTGTTGACAAAACATCAAACATATCATCAACTTTTGTATATAATTAAGCACGATGACAAGGGAGGATCTATATAATAAAATGCGTATGACAATAATGTTACAAATTTGAATTATACTATTTTTAACTCATACAATGGCGAAGTTAGTATTAGCGATTAAGCTATATTATTATTGTTAACTTTTTTTGCGTAACTAATTAAACGAGTATAGGTGATCAATATAAACTAGTACTATTTAATGCATCTATCTAGATTTGGACAAACCTTTTTTTATACGCAAAACAAGTTCAAAGAAGCCTAAACTTAATGATTATTAACAAAATGAATACGTAAATATTAACAAGAAAAAAGTGTTGGGCGGATCGGATCTAAACTTGAACATCACAGTGTTAATTATTGTTAATTAGTCAAATATTATAAGCATTGGAATTGGAATTGGAATGATGAGTGTATATGTGGTTGAAAAAGAGCCGTCCTATAAGTGGGCTTTACTTGTAGTCAAAGTAGTGGAGCCCAAAACTTGAACAGCCTTATGTGATTCTCATTATAAGAGTTGTCTTTTTCTTTCAATTTATTATTATTTCTTTCTATTAAATAACCAACTCAATCAATCACCACTTTACTTAACTTCCTTCCAACTGCTGCAACTTAACTAGTATCATATTGGCTTAGGTTTCATTGCTCTGATTTCATTGATTCCAATATTGAACTAACAGGAAAAATTTGTTATTTATCACTAAAGTCAAATTACACAAACTCATTAAAGCTAGTAAAAATACTACTATTTATTTATACCATATCATTAGTTCCTTAAATTATATTTTAGTAAAATATGTTCGAATTCGAAATATTTTTAAATTTTTTTTTGCTTATTGATATTTATGCTTTTATTGGTTTGGAGATGCAAAATTAAGCAAGGAAAATTATAACCGAAGGCCCAACAAAAAAATCAGGCCCATTAATTAGTTAAACACACACACGTGTGGACTCATCTTCGCTAATATGGCGGTAATCGCATCGCTATTTCCCCCTTCGGCGTTATCACGACGATTGAGCCACCGACGAACAATCACAATCTGCTCTAAATCAATGGGGATGAATCTAAGAGAAGGAGAATCCTTAAAGCAGGTCGTTGTATGCGGTGGAGGCGTTATCGGCGTCTGCACGGCGTATTTCCTCGCTAAGAAAGGAATCGCCGTCACCATCGTCGAAAAATCAGCAGTAGCGTGTGCAGCTTCCGGTAAAGCCGGAGGATTTCTCGCTTTGGATTGGTGTGATGGAAGTCCAGTTTCATCCTTAGCTCGCGCGAGCTTTAACCTTCATCGATCTCTCGCTGAGGAGTTAAACGGTGTCGAATCGTATGGATACAGACCTCTCACAACTCTAAGCCTTACCGTGACGGAATCAAAACCAGTCTCTGGCGATTTGGGCTTACCGGCGTGGGTTAACGGCCCAGCTAAAAGCCCATCCACGATTGGTACGACGCAGACCACAGCACAAGTGCATCCACAGCTTTTCACTCGGAAGCTATTATCAACTGCGACGGAGAAGTACGGTGTTGAGGTTGTGATCGGGAAATTGGAAGAGGTGAGAGTGGAATCAGGGCGAGTTGACTCGGTGGTTCTTGAAGGTGGACGAGTTATTGAAACTGACGCGGTGGTACTTGCGATGGGTCCATGGTCTGGTAAATTCGAGATGTTGTCTTCGATTTTTAAGGTTTATGGAACGAAAGCTCATAGTATCGTCCTTGAACCGAAGGAACCAAATGCTATAACACCTCATGCGCTTTTCTTAGCTTATCATCCTTCTAATGGTGGTCCAGCTTTGGATCCTGAAGTATATCCTCGTCCCACAGGTAAAGTTGGATTCTTTCATGTAATTTGCTTTCAGTTTATGAGGATTATTGCTAAATTCTGGTTCTTGATTTGGTATCAAGAAGCATAGTTTGTTGAATGATCTGTTCACTTATAAGCTTACTTGATATGGAAGATGGGAAGTCATTTGGTTTGGTTTATTCTTTTGGGGGATAGGTGAAGTGTACTTATGTGGAATGTCATCACAAGAAGAAGTACCTGATGATCCAGATCAGGTAATAAGCAATCCTGAATCGATCCAGGTTCTCAAGAGAGTAGCAAAAACAGTTTCGAGCTATCTAAACGAAGAAAACGCTCGAGTGAAAACAGAGCAAGCTTGTTTCTTGCCTAGTACGGAAGATGGAGTCCCTGTGATAGGAGAGATCCCAGGAATCAAGGGTTGTTATGTTGCTACAGGACATAGTTGCTGGGGAATTCTTAATGGTCCAGCCACTGGTGCTTCATTGGCTGAGCTTATTGTAGATGGTGTTGCCACTAGTGTTGATCTTAGCCGGTTTAGTCCATCCCGGTTTAGCAAACGAAGATGAAAGGTACATAGTGTGTATAAGCGATATTCTGCTTCTGGCTATGTGTTCAGTAAGCGAATCGAATTATGGCATTAATAATGAAATGTGATTATGTTTTGTAATCATTGAGCTTATAAAGTATAAACTGTAACTAAACCGAATGAATCTAACACTAGACCAAACCATATAAATTTAGAAAATGAGTGGGCTATTGGGCTTTCGTAAGTAGCTTAGTTATGAAACTGTTCGAAAGGCCTGGATCCGAAATATTCAAAGCGGGTAATTTTTCGGATTTTGCATTTTAAATTGAAATCTCCGCTCTCGTCCATCCATTTTTGAATCTTTTGTTCTCTTCTCTCTATATTTCAAAAGAGGCAAGAGCCGTTAGAGAGAGAGAGAGAGAGAAACCAGTTTGGATTTGAGTAAATCGAAGATGGCGACGAAGATTGGGATGATGGATGCAGCATATTTCGTTGGTAGATCGGAGATTCTCTCCTGGATTAACTCCACTCTGCAACTTAATCTCTCCAAAGTCGAAGAGGTGAATAATCTATCTAGTAATTTCTTTTCTCTTAAGAGAAACTTAGTTTGGTTTTGGATCTTACGATATCATCTTCAACTTGCAAGCATCGTGGAGTTTGACTATTTTTTTCTTTGGTTATGATTACTGTTTTGGATCTGAATACGATTAGATGATGAATACTGTAACTGTTTTCTTTTTGATCTGAATATGGATCTATGGATTTATTATAGGCTTGTTCAGGCGCTGTTCATTGTCAGTTAATGGATTCGGTCCATCCTGGAACTGTGCCGATGCATAAGGTTAATTTCGATGCCAAGAGTGAGTATGAGAGGATACAGAACTTCAAAGTGCTTCAGGATGTGTTTAACAAGCTCAAGATTACTAAGGTCCTCTTTCATCTTCTTAGTTTTTCCTTTTATTTGATCTAGGCATAGTTAACATTCCCATCGAACTGATTTGTCTGGTTAATTTGGCTGTGTAGCACATTGAAGTGAGCAAGCTCGTTAAGGGTAGACCACTTGATAACTTGGAGTTCATGCAATGGATGAAGAAATACTGCGATTCTGTAAGTGGTGGCCAGTTTCAGAGGTGAGTTCCACATCTATCAGAGCCCTTAACCTTTTTAACTACCAAGAAAGTCTCCCGAATCTGCTTGATTTTGATTGTGACACTGAGAAATGAACCCAAAATTTAGTATTTGAATCATGGTTACTAAATGAAGAAAGTTGAACGCATATCATTTCGATGCAATTCACACCATTATTGATCCAGATGCATATTCTCATTTATGAAATTGCTCTCTTGTATTTGGTTTTCGTCCCTAGTTATCACGCAATGGAGAGAAGAGAAGCAAGCAAAGGAGGGAAAGAAGCAACAAAAAGAGCTGCAACTACGCAGCAACAATCAAGCAAGAGTTCTTCTTCAGGTGCACCTAGACCTTCATCTTCAAATGGAACTCGCAAACACGAACCCCAATCCTCCAACATTGGGAATCATCACCCTTCAAAAGCCTCATCTAAACCAGTGCCTGCTTATGATGAAAAGGTTCTCTTTGCCTCTCTCTCTCTCTCTCTCTCTCTCTCTCTCTCTCACACAATAGTTTCTGAAATCACACCACTAACTCGTTTACTCTATTACAGATCACAGAACTGAAACTCTACATAGACAGTTTGGAAAAAGAAAGAGACTTCTATTTCTCAAAACTCAGAGATGTAGAAATACTCTGTCAAAACCCAGACACAGAACATTTACCTGTAAGCAAACCAAACATTCTCACTTCAAAATCTCCTTAAAATGTTCATTCTTGTATGTTTTTTGCAGCTTGTTGGTTCCATAAAAAGAATACTATACGCAGCAGATGGGGAAGAATTAACAGAGACACAGACCTTAAGTCCGATAGCAGAAGGATCAGAAGAGAGAAGGAAGAGTGTGATAGAATCACAGAAGAGGAAACTCATAGTGAATCTTGATGTTGAAGCTGCAGCAATTACAACACTTTCTCCAAGACAACGCCTCTCTGATTCTTCTGATGTCAAATGCAATGGATCATCTCCTCTTTTAACCTGCTAAGTCATCTCAAAACTCTCTTCTCTCAGAGAATTTGCTATCTGTGATGTTTGTGATACTTGAAAATAAAGACAAGGAAATTATCTCTACTACCTAAAAAACTGAATAGATATCTTTTTTTGTATTTCTACTACTTTAACAATTTTAGAAGATTAATCTTTATAATCTCAACTCTAATATTTATTTTATTTTTTTCCTTTTCTAGTTTCTTCACATATATAATCCCACTACTCAAAGAAAAGAGCACGATATCTTGGTTCCAAAATATCATGTCATCTTTAAAAATTTATTTATTTGGATATTATAAAAATGTAGATATAATGTGAGCTTATACTAAAAGGTAAGAGTAGAGTTCCAAATCTTTATTCTTATGGGGAAAATAACCTTATTCCCTTTTGTTGTGTTCCAAATTCCTCTCTTTTCTTAGAAATAAAGTTGATTCATATCTTATTTGTTTCATCTTTTCTTCATTGGTTTCTTCTCCAATTTGATTTCTTGCTATTTTTGCTTTTCTCTCAAAATCTCACTTAACTCTTTTATATCTTTGGTAAAGGGACTGTAATGGGGGTAATGGTGGGTCTTCATAATGCTTGCAGAACCACAATTCATAGACTTGAATAATTCAATTACATATATATACAAGAATTATATGTCAGAATCTATTAGATCTAGTGGGTTATTCACATGTGATTGCTTAAAAGCTATAAACATATTTATTGTCTTTGACAAGTGATGAGACAGTAATTTAAGACATGAGAGTCCACCATATTTCTATCATATTCAAGGATACAAACAACACAAGTACTTGAACCACTCTTTGTCTGCTTCTAACACTTATCATTCAAATCAAAATCTAATTTTAAAGAAAATAACCAACCACTCTTCTTCTTTCTTTCTGTTTGGGTCTCTTAAAAGGTACAACACTACAACTCAAGTCTCCTTTTCACATGTTTATGTAACCCAAATCTTCTCTCTTTCCAATCTTATCCCCTATATGACATATCTTGGAGAGAGATGGAGAAACTATTTACTTGTTACTATTTACTTATGGTTATTTATCAGTCAACTCTTAGTCTATAAAGCCCTATTCTGCAACATCTAGTGTTTGTTGAGATTTCAAGGACAGTCTTTTACTTTTGACTTTTGAATTCTTTCATTTACACTTTACTAAAGAAACATAATCAGCTAACAAAATTGCAACAAATGCACAAGTCTTTTGCTAATGAATATTACAATTTGGAGATAACACAAAATGTTCAGACAATGATATGATGATAAGCAAAAAAGACACATAGAATTTTACTAGTGAGGGCTACTAAGAACATCAAGAAACATATTGTTTACTGAAGGCGACTTCATTTGCAGCTCATGCATTCTTCTTCTCTTGAGCAGAGGCTCTGGAGTTGCAATCCATAATCCATTTGAGCTGTCACCTGAACCATCCTGATTGTGCCAATTCATCTTCCTCTTCTTATGCTCCAACAATTGTTCAAAACATTCATTAACTTTCTCCTGTTAAGTTAATGTTTAATCAGTTTTCGGTCTCAACAGTATATCACCAATTCAACAAGTACAAACCTGATTAACTTTGAGTAGAGTCATTAGCTGAGATTGGTATTCAACTTCTTCACATGGTTTTGAATCTTTGCTGATATAAAGCATTATTGCAGTAGCTAAAACAGAAGGTAAGTAACTCATAAACCTCGTATCTGCAACAACAGAGATCAAAAGATGCTCACACTTCCTATAAAACTCCAATTGTTGGTGACATTTAGAGCCAAATCGCCTGATAATGTGATCAAAGAAAGAGAGTGGAGTAACAGGGTGCATCCTCCATTGGAGAGTAGAAAGAATCAAAAGCTCCATTCTTTGAATAGTTTTAGCTTCAAATACATATCTTGCTTCTTCCACCTAAACGATCACACAACAAGAGGATAATGATCTTGTTAGAAGATTGGCATTTTAACAACTACATTTAGTATAAAGAAACTAACTTGGAGGTCTATAAGCAATGGAACTTGAATCTCTTCAACTTTAGCAGCTAAAGACAAAGAAGCTACAGCTACAAGCTGAGACATCCATGGCTGTTTATCTCTCTGAAACTTAATACTTGTAATAAACCTATCGAAGTAGTTTATAGCAAGAAGAGTCGTCAATAAAGTGAACCCGTAATGAGATTTAACTCTTAAAACCCAATTTAAAGCTTCTTTTCTACATGAAACTATAAACCCATCTAAGATTTTGTCGCAAAGACAAGGATTTGTCTCGTGTTCTTTTGAAATTAGAGTCAGTAACTCATCAGCATCCGTATCCATAAGAGGTAAAAAATGAAACTTTCCGACATTTTCGTCGGATGTCTCGAGAAAATAATCTAAATCTCTGTTATCAATCTCATCAACAAACCCAGTGTCTTCCTCACAGTAAAGTGCATCAAGAACACAAAACGGTGCGTTTTGTGACTCTTCTTCTTCTCTCTCTAAGGCCATCTGCTTCTTCTGAGAAGAAGAGATTGGAAATGTCTATGCTCATTCTGCCATCGAAGAAGAAGAAGAAGAAGAGACCAGAAAAAAAAAATGTCAAGAATACGGAAGGTTTTATTTCGTCTCTATATATCGTTTTTTTTAATTATTTTAGTTCTCTGTTTTAAATAAAAAAAATTCCTCTTTTAATATTCGGATGTAGAGCGCGCGAGAAATTGATGTATTTAAAATTGTAAGTGACGAATTAAGGGAAACTTAAATGCATGACTTTAGTAAATGTGTCTGAAGGATGTAATTAATTAAACAAGATTCGCATTAATGAATGCAGTATTTATGTCTCTAACTCTACGCGACATTTGGAGCGTGGCTTGTACGCTCTATGTTCCTGCCCGTACGATCGTGAGAAGCATCTCTTTATCGGTTCGTGATGATCACTTCTTATAATATTAGTTCGTTCTATATTTAATTTATTCCAATATTTACTTATCATCAATTACAAAACCATCCAACTTTCCCATAAAAGTATACGTTACTTAAATAGTTATAAGAATTGTGTAGATAATTTATTATATACTTATAGTTTTTCTCACTCTATAATTTTCTATATAAACGTATTAACTTCACAAATGTATGAATTAATAATCATGCGTAAATTAAACACATGATATACTAAATAGGTTATAGTAGTTTTTTATATGAAATGCATGTATTTTATATTTATAATAGATATTTTATAGATTTTGTACATATAAAAGAAATGTGTATGTGTATTTATTATAATCACGTCTTTCTTGATACATAGCTTTACATATTCTTTTGTGGTCCTTCTAAATTTAAAGCAACAAAAGAAAAAGTTGTAACATTAAAATTCTTGAACTTTTAATTACTTAATTTTTTTTACAAATACAGTGGAGTAATTTACCCATATTCTATTAAGATCTCTTTAAAAAGATACTCGTATTTAATTTAATCTTGTCTCACTGACTACAATTACAATATATGCTTTATATGCTAAAAAGTAAAAACTCGAAATTGAGGCATAAAAAGAGGCAATTCGCATGTAATTCTTTTTAAATATTCTTTCTTTACAATAGACTTAAAAGGTGTTTAAAATTTCAAGATAGGATTCTGGTACGTAAATCCCTTAAGAAATAAAAGAAGTTGGAACAAAATCTTAGCTGTATAGGTTTTGATTCTACAATTGGCCCATAAAATTTCGTATTGTTAGGACCAACAAAAGAAAAAGAGTAGTACGATTTTGGATGTCATATAGGAATAGAGCATAACCAAAACACAGATATAGACATAAATATGAATGTAGAAGAAGTAAATCACGAGAGGCAAAGATGTGAGGTCTGAATCTGAGAGATTTTACAATAGCGACTGTTCATTTCTTATGTTTAATTTGTCCCCACCTCTCTGCATTTCTTAATACGCTCGCTCTAAAAACCACTCTAATCTTTAAATTCATTTCTGTTACTTTTTGTGATCATTTTTACGTTGTAATCTGCTTTGCTATTAGTTTAATATTTTTGTTTATTAACATAAGTTCAATAATTAATAGTATGATGTTAGATACATACTAAATGATGTTTAATTTATTAATGTGAATGTTAACATCGATCTAAGTTCAACTATAGAAAAAACTACTCATTCTATTTCATAAAGTTTATAATTTAAAGTTAATTAAGAAACTACAAAATTCCATACTATTTTTCTTGATTTAATAATAATATCATTAACTAAAACCAATTCAACTAACTGAAAAATATTTTGCATAATATGAAAAATATTTATAATTATTTTTGAAACAAATATTTTTCTCTAAAACTACAATCTTTGTGAAACATAGAGATGATGAAATATGTGGTCTTATGAAAAGCATCTCGATTGTACGCACTTTTTTGAGAGCTATCCATTTTTTGAACTTCGATTTGTACTAGAGAGTTTTTTGGAGCGCGTCTACAACTACCTTATCACAATTTCCGATGACTCTTTATATCACGATCGACCTTGAATCGTTTGATGAAATCTCAGAGAGATTCATCTTCCCTTTAATTTGAACCATGCTCCAAAGGTCGACATATGAAGTTTTCCTATCCATAAACATGGAATACTGTTTGAGAAATTTTGTAGAGAGTTGTTGGAAGTTCCCGATGGAATTGTGTTTTAGCCGAGAAAACCATTCAAGAGTCGCTCTTATGAGATGTTCGACGAAAAAGAAACAGAAATTTACGTATTTTTCATTTTTTTAAGTTCGAACATCGCCATCGCGATTTAAAAAGGTTGTAGATGTGCTTTTGGATTAGTGGTAGATTTTAGTAATAATTACAGAATTATAAAATTGATCATATGATTAGGAGTCAAACATGGACACAGTTTATGCTATTTGGTTTAAAGCATTATTGTTGCTTTTTCTGTTGGAGAAAAAGAGACAAATCCCATTTAAATTTGCACATCCTTTTACAAAGTGGCCTAATAATACTGTATTATTATGCGACAATAATAGTACACAAAAAAAAAGAAGAAGAATAGTTATACACTCTATATTACATATTTAGAATTTAATTTATTTGATAAAAGAAAGAATTTTGTTTTTATCCGAAATTGTAATTTGATGATAAAAAACACCAACCCATGAAACTTACAAATGGGCTTTTGAGTCCAACACACTTCTCGTAGTTTTATGGACTTCTAAGCAATCACAAAAAACTCGAAAGAATCAACGATCAGGATTAGATCATCAGTCCTTTACACTACACGGACGAGATTAAGACACGTGCACCTTATCCGATATGATGCTCCGTTATTGTTTTCATTTGATAACTCACTCCATAAAAATCAAAGACCCAAAAATAAAACTAAAACAGAAATTGGGAGGATGGGCCAAGCGCCGTCGTCTACGGCGGAATCGAACGGAAGAGAGATA
>OVBE01000393.1:41116-52437 GCA_900406425.1 Iberis pinnata
GTTGTGGTTAGAGACCGTGATTTTACCGGAGATCTACCGGATGAGTGTTTGGCTCATGTGTTTCAGTTTCTCGGAGCTGGAGATCGTAAGAGATGCTCTCTTGTTTGTAAACGGTGGTTGTTTGTTGACGGTCAGAATCGTCATCGGTTATCTCTCGATGCTAGAGATGAGATCTCCTCTTTCCTGACGTCTATGTTCAATCGGTTCGATTCTGTGACGAAGCTGACTCTTAGATGTGATCGGAAGTCTGTTAGCTTGAACGATGAGGCTTTGATTATGATCTCAGTTTGATGTTTGAATCTGACTCGTGTTAAGCTTCGTTGTTGCCGCGAGATCACGGATTTGGGAATGGAAGAGTTCGCTCGGAATTGTAAGAATCTAAAGAAGTTTTCGGTTGGATCTTGCAACTTTGGAGCAAAAGGACTGAACGCGATGCTCGAACATTGCAAGCTTCTTGAGGAATTGTCGGTGAAACGACTCAGAGGAATCCACGAAGCAGCCGAGTTGATTCAGCTTCCAGAATCAGACTCAGGTTCAATCAGATCAATTTGCTTGAAGGAGCTCGTTAATGGACAGGTATTTGAACCACTGCTTGCTAGTTCAAGAACACTTAAAACAATAAAGATTATTCGTTGTTTGGGTGATTGGGATAAAGTTCTTCGATGTATCGGAAAAGGAAACAGTTGTTTAAGTGAAATTCACCTTGAGAGGCTACAAGTGAGTGACATTGGACTTTCTGCGATATCAAAATGCTCAAATGTAGAGACATTGCATATAGTGAAAACCCCTGAATGCACAAACTTTGGTTTGATTAATGTAGCTGAGAGATGTAAGCTACTGAGGAAACTTCACATTGATGATTGGAGGACTAATAGGATTGGTGATGAAGGTCTAATAGCTGTAGCTAAACACTGTTTAAACTTACAAGAACTTGTACTGATTGGTGTGAATGCGACACATATGAGTTTAGAAGCCATTGCTTCAAACTGTGAGAAGCTAGAAAGATTAGCTCTTTGCGGAAGTGGAACCATAGGCGATACAGAGATCGCATGCATAGCTAAGAAATGTGGAGCATTGAGGAAATTCTGTATTAAAGGATGTCCGGTTTCAGATGTAGGAATCGAAGCGCTAGCAGTTGGTTGTCCTAATCTGGTGAAATTAAAGGTAAAGAAATGTAAAGTGGTGACTGGGGAAATAGGAGAATGGCTACGTGAACAAAGGAGGACACTGGTGGTGAGTATGGATGGTGATGAAACTGAAGCATCGGTTGGGGTGGATGGTGAGGTTGAAACAGTTGCGGATGAGGAAGTAAGGGTGGCTGAAGCCGGACCGGAGATAGTATCAGGTAATGGTAATGGTAATGGTAATGGTGGGAACAACAGTATAGGAAGTAGAATAGCTATGCTGAAGGCAAAGATGGTAAATTGTGCAATGAGGAGATGGTCTAATAATAATGATAATGGTAATGGTAATAGTTCTACTTCTACTTGATGAGCTCCTATTATTAACTATAAAAAGTTACTGATAATTGTCTAAAAGCTCTCTCTCTTTAAGTGAAATTTATGCTTTCATGTTTCATGTTTCATCTAAATGTAAGAACTAAGAAGACTTGGTGATAAAAAAAAGTCATTACAACAAAGACTGTTTGTTTGTAATGTATTGACTATTTGATTTACCGGCTGAATTTTATATGTTTCGAATCTGAATATTCGTCAATGACGTGATAAGTGATTAAGAAAATGTAAATAAGGTAAGCTTGGACAAAACGGTAATTAATTACTTAGAAAAAAAAGAGGGAGGGAGAAACACTGTATAAAACCGTAATCTCTCTTTCTCCGACTCGCCGCCTTTGTGACCTAACAGAGCCACCGTACGAATCTACTCGACGGTAAAAGCTCTGTTTTACTTTCAGTAATTGGCTATGGAGAATAAACTAGCCACTGTTGATAAAAAAGTACAGCCTCTCTCTCTGTAGCTAGAAAATAGAATTCCTTCTCTTTGGATATTTTGAATTAAAAGCATTGATTGTTAGGTGCTAGTAGAGCTAGTTAAGCTTTTGCAGAAGCGAGGTTTGGAAGGTGATAATGGAGGATGGAAGGAGTTTTTAAATTCTTTCGACAAAAAATTTGGATCGAATATGAGTGATCCTTCGCGACGTTCCAATGATGTATTGGTTGCTTTTCTTTCCACATTCAAAAAGAAAGAAGATTTGCAGGTTAAAATCACACACATACATTGTTTGATAATTTAATTACTTATTCTTACTTTCTTGGTTTGTTTTGTTCTCTAAAGCTAATAGCTAGGGTTCTGCAATGTGATGCTAATCGTAATCTGGTTGAGAAATTCAGACAAGAATCTCCGGATAAAGAAACTGCTGAGCAGGTGGGGGAAACTTTTGTAATGTCTAATTTATAAGCTTTTAGTGATTTGTTCATAACTGTGTTGTTTGGCAATGCAGAGGCTAGTTCGAATGACTCTTGCACATCATCAATACCCGAAATACTATTCATTCCCATCCTATGAAGAGGTTTGTGATTCAATCAAATTTATCAGCTTCTGGGGGAATGTAGAAGAAGTAGCTTTTCTGTTCCCTGCATATGAGATTATTAAAAACACTAAACTTTTGGATAACAGGATTGGTTTATAACTGAGGTTGGAAAGAAGATATCAAAAGTGATGAAATCAACCAGAATGCTTGCTATTGATTGTGAGATGGTTACTTGTGAAGATGGGAGTGAAGCTGTAGTTAGAATTACCGCAGTAGACCGTGATTTAAAGGTATAGATTTTTCTTTCTCTACATTCAACACTTGGTGATCGAGCATTGTAAACATTTGATTGATACTCATGGATCAGGTGGTTCTTGACAAATTGGTGAAACCGAGCCTACCAGTTGTTAATTATAAGACAGAGATAACTGGAGTTACTGCTGAAGATCTTGAGAAAGCTACTCTATCTGTTGTAGATATACAAAAAAAGCTGCGGAGGTTTCTTTCTCCGGGAACTATTTTGGTAGGTCATGGTTTGCACAATGATCTTCAAGGTAGGCGAAAAGCCCCAAATTTTCTCTTTCTTATGTCTGAGGTCTTCTTAATTTTGTATCTCCTTACTTGTTACTTTGATCACAGTGTTGAAGATAGATCATGCAAGAGTTATAGATACTTCAATGGTATTTAAGTATATTGATGCAAGCGATTCTAAAAAACCTTCGTTGAATAATCTATGCAAGGCAAGCATTTTGTTATTTTATTCACATTAAAAAACCAATTTCCAAATATGTATATGATTGATAATGTCTTTTGCGTAATTTTCCTTGTACAGTTTGTTTTAGGATATGAATTGCGATTAAAGGATGCTGCACACAATTGTGTTCATGACGCAGCAGCTGCTATGAAAGTTGCACTTGCTGTTGTTGAAAAAGGAGTAGACACCATGATTCCACAATCTGAAGAAGTAAGGCGGATTTTTACTATTCAACTAAGTTCCAGAGTAATGTAGATATAAATAGCTTTCTGAAAAATGTTCAAAATTGTCTGTATATTCCATTTAAGATGTTGGATGCTGAGAAGATAAGAGTGGAGGCTGAGAAGACAAAACTTCTTCTTCATAGGATCCCTCACGATGTATCCTCTCAAGAATTTCAAGGAGTTATTACTGGGGATTTCACACTCGAAGTTAAGGTAATATTATAAACCCCAGCGTTCCAATCTTTGTTCTCTTTTTATGCTTCGTACGAGGAATCTCGAGGATCATGCTTTTCTGTGATTTGTATATGGCCAGCCACCGAAAAGAAAAGGAGGTTATTATAATGCAGTCATTGTTTTTACTAGTCCAGAAGAAGCAAATCAAGCCTTTGATAATGTTGATGCTGACGTAGTTAAGGTATTTAGGATAATCTCTATGGTCATTTCCAGGATCTAAAACTATCGTAAGAAAATCGCTATAATAAGTTCTTTTTTTCTGTTTTTTCAAGGATTCAAGTGATTTGTCACAAAAAATGGTTGAGTTTAAGCTGAGTTCTGGATCAGGAGCTAGTTTCTACATTCGTAAAATGGTTCCAGATGGTGAAGTCTCTGCCAAAAAGAGAACTAACAGAGAAGAGAACAATGTGAGATCTAAGAGACAGAAGAGAGAGGATGATTCTGAGGAGAACAGAGAAGAAGGAAATGTAATCCATCGCAGCGAAGAGAGCCTAAAGGAAATTGAAGAACTGAAGCAGAACCTCAAAGATAAGGAATTAGAAGTTCAAGCTCGGGATAAGATCATAAATGACCTTAGAAAGCAACTGGTGAAGAAAAAGTTAAAGGCTAGGTCGTAATTATACCAAATCAATCATGGCTTAAGCTTGTAAGTTCACTTGCATCTGTTTCATCATCATTCATGTCTTAAATTTTGGGGTTAGAACAAGTAAAAGACAATTACTCAAAAACCATCTGATATAGTTTTGCACTGTATACAAATGTAGCCAGTGCATAAGAAACATTATTTTTATATATATTTACAGTGAAAAAGAATATGAAACGAAACTCGCCTATTTATAATAGCGTCCCTCATTGTCTTCTTCACCGAGTAGATTTTGCTTCTTGTTTCCCCTTAGAGCTCTTGCTCTTTGATCCTCTTGGCTTAGCTGATTGACCTCTTGAGTAAGAGTCTGGCCATGGAGTCCGCTTTGACGGCACTGTGATTTCTAATGGTGAGTTGATGATCCAGCTACATATAGACAAGTAGAAGAATTACAAGTCAAGATTGGATAGATAATGTGAGGAGAATTTTTGCATTTTTGCTTCAGGGAGAAAGAATGTACCCAGGCGGGAATTTGCTATCAGCTCGAGCTTCGACCCTAAGCCACCAAAGCAATACATGACGGCCACAGCTTCCAAGTGGTTCCACCATGGAAGGATCTTTTACTAGAGACAATGGACTATCGATTTCTTCACCTTCATTCAACAAGTTGAGATCTTTAATCCATGCTGGTTTATCATCGATGGTTTCATTCCAGAGCAACCTGGAATTCAATACAAAACCTGACCATTCCATCTTAGTAGGCATCACAGTTGCTTTGTCGCCGATATAAGCGGCAGTCTTTGTGGCATAAGGCTGTGTGTCGAAAATGTGCCAGCCTACTAGTTTGTCAGATGAATCACAACTAGGACCTTGTATTGGCATTGAAGGTTTCTCTTTGTGCTTCTTTTGATTCATCAGGACTGATGATAGTTCATCTGCATTACCAGAATGAGCTAGGATTCCAATTGATAAAGCACCGATCCATTTCACAGATTGAATCTCATCAAATAACTCCATGCTATGCATGTTGCTATCATCAGCAAACATTACAATCCCATCTAGCTTCTCGTCTCTCACAGTTCTGCTCTCACACAATAACAGTTTAGAGGCTAATCAATCAGTTAATGAAACACTGCAACAAAGAGTGATACCTCAAGGCGTGAATACGCATTTTGGTTTCCAATTTGTGGCGATCTTCCCAAGTATTGGGCATTTTCTGGTTGAATCCTATGTGAATGGTCTTCAATCCTGATTTTGCGAGAAACGAAGCTGTCTCGTTGGTGGTTCCACCAGCTTCCACTACGATCCACACCAATTCGTAAGGGACGAGCATGAGTGAGTGCATTACTCCGGTCAGATGAAGCGCTTGGAAAGTCCGTACATAAGTCGGCGTAACCGCAATCACTGTCTTCGGACTCCTCACGCCGTATAACGATTTCTGCTCCTTCTGTACTCTCCCTAGTAGCTGATGAGCTCTCATTACTTCAATCGGATTCGGATGAGGCCATGGCCGGATCCGGATCCCATGTCTTCCAACCACCACTCGAGAGTTCTTCACTGTGGTGTTAGTTGTTTGCAAAGGTTTCAGCCGGAGCAGCTGGCTTACACCGCCGGTGCGGGTGGAAAGAAATGGCGTTGTGTAGAAATTAGTAAGGGAAGTGGAGAAGAGGAAGAAGAGAACTAAATGGCTGAAACGGAACCCTAAAATCAAGCTGATCAAGCAGCAGACACCATGAATGAGAAGCCAAAAGATAGACAATGGAAACGACTTGCCGAAGAAACCTCCATCAAAAGAAGGATCCAAGGAAGGCGATGATCGGAAGCTGCTTCCTCTGCGATTCCAAAAACTCAAACGAAACGCAGAGAGCTTCATCTTCTTCTTTTTCCTTGAGTTGTGAACAGTAAAGAGCGAAATATAAAAAGAGGGAAAAAAGTCTGTTAAGATTTTGATTAAATTTAATTAATTACTTAAGATTAAAGTCTCAATTAATCATACTACCCAAAGGTAAGGCTGGTACAACTGACTTATTTAAAAAAGAAAAAGCAATGTTTAATTTAATAGTGAGAGGTTAAGGCGTTAATGTCGTAAGATTATACAGTGGAGTGATGATTAAAACACACGTGTATAATTAAATTAATGATTGGGGATGAATTACGTCAGCAGTCAACAAACGAATATTAGTCGTACACTTTAGGTTTCCGTTTTTTAATTATTTTCTAAGCAAAAGCAACAAGTGTGTTTTTAGCACAAAGTTTTATACACACATTTATGTACATACCACCAATAAAAAAATGACAGACAAATTGATTGCTTTGACATTTTTGTCCTACATCATTTAAATCAAAATCATAACATAAAAAAGTACTCCTACCATTTACAATTTGATCTTATGGTGTCTTTTACCTAAGTGGGCAACAAATGGAAATGAATAAGAGGCCCATTCTGTTAATTTTAAATCATGAAGCCCAATAAAGCCCACTAGCTTTGAATCATAGTAGAGCTGTTGAGAGAGAGAAGATGTTGGTTAGTGCAAAGCGACATCGTAACTGATTACAGACCACAAGTCTTTGTCCCTTATGAGGTGGATGATCTCAACTAAATTTAAGAGGGGTTTTAATATGACCCATATAACAAGCTCTCTGTTTTATTATGGGCTTTTATCATTGCCACACTAGACACTCTAATTATCTAATTAAATAAGATAGCAGCATAGCACATTTTCTCTAGAGTAATGGTGGACGCTTCTTTTTATATCTCTAATTTTCAAATGATGGAAGTCAAAATCACTTTAACTATTACTAATAATTTTTGAACGAGAAAAAAGCCATCAAACTAGTGGAGATGCTGTTTTGAGTCACAAAAAGCAAGCAGAGCACGCTTTGCTTATCTTGAATCTTTGTCAACAACAAGTTAATAAACAAATATTCTAATGACTTTACTATTCATTTTTCTAATATAGAAGCATCTATACTTTGTGATTGGAGCTTACAATTTTGTACAACTCTCTCTATCCATTTGACACAATGGTCAATAACTATCATTATTTTTGTCCATAAAGTGTTGATCATTCTTGACTATAATGTTTTAGTCTAATCATCATCTTATTAAAAAGTATTTTTCATTATTAAGACTCCATTCATAACTAATTTTTATAATATAAAATGTTTCAGTACAAAATACGTATAAATATATATTATTCATTCATTTGAACAATTTTAGAAAATAATATTCTCCTAATAAATAACCGAACCGTGATGTAAAAAAAAACACTTGCTCCTCCTCTTATTTTTTTATCTTTTTGTAAGGAAACAAATTAGAATGATTGAAATGAAAAAAAAGGACCACATAACAGATATGCGTGGCTATGAGTGTAGCGACTCATAGCCAACGGCTCAACTCAAGACGCTCATTTTCACATGCGCCTCACTCTTCTTGAATTTCTCAATTTGACCGCCTCGCTTTTCATCCCTGTAACTTTCATTATTCCCAATGTCTTATTACTTACTTTGTATATACAAGAATATGGAATCCATTTATGTTAATAACGAATTTTAACGAGTCTCACAAAAAAAACACAATACATGTAACTTTACGTTTAAAACTATTGCACCATCAAATTATTCAACATATGATTTACTCTGTACAACTTATTACTTTCTCTATCTCATATCATATTATTTGAGGTTTATATGTTTTACATACTAATTAATAAATCAAAATTATTAACAATAAGTAATTTAACTAATCTAACAATAAGTAGTATTATTCTACCGAATATATAATTTTAAACTTCTATATAAAAATTGTACTAGAAGGATTCTTTGAAAACATCACTGATATTAAAATAAATAAATAATTAGTTAAAATTTTAGTTACCTGAAAAAAATGAGGATAGGCACGTGACCCCCCCACAGTCCCTAATTTTCTCATCGTATCACCGGACATACAGCTGCTTCCCATTTTCTTTTTTTTTTTTGTAAAAGGATTCAGAAGCATTAAATTGAAGTGAGTATACAAAAAATAAAAATACTACAAGTAATTTAAAAAAAAAAAAAAAAAAAAATGTCAGTGAAGTATGTTCTCTTGCTCATTCTTCTCCATGTCTCCTCCGTATTTTCATCATCGGAGCCTAGTTACTTCAACTCCTTGCTTCCTTCCGATGCTGTTGCTTTACTCTCTTTCAAATCCACCGCCGATCTTGATAACAACCTCTTCTATTCTCTCACTGAGCGTTACGACTACTGTCAATGGCGCGGCGTCAAATGTGCCCAAGGCCGTGTCGTTCGCCTTGTTCTTTCCGGTTTTGGTCTTCGTGGTTACTTCTCTTCTTCCACTCTTAGCCGTCTTGACCAGCTCCGTGTTCTTAGTCTCGAGAATAACTCCCTCTTTGGTCCCATTCCTGATCTCTCCCCTCTCGTTAACTTAAAATCCCTTTTCCTTAGCCGTAATCAGTTTTCCGGTGCTTTCCCACCTTCTATTCTCTCTCTTCACCGGTTAATGGTTCTCTCTCTTTCTTATAACAACTTCACTGGTCCTATTCCTTCTGAGATCAATGCTCTCGATCGCCTTACTTCCTTGAATCTCGAGTTTAACCGTTTTAATGGAACTCTCCCCTCGCTGAATCAGTCGTTTCTGATGTTATTTAACGTTTCTAGTAACAATTTAACCGGAGTTATCCCGGCTACTCCGACTCTGTCGCGATTTGAGTCGTCGGCGTTTTGGTCAAACCCTGGGCTATGCGGTGAGATTATTAACAGAGCTTGCGCTTCTCGCTCTCCCTTCTTTGGGTCAACTAACAAAACGTCGTCGTCGTCGTCTTCCTCTCAAGCTCCGTTGGGGCAAAGCGCTCAGGCTCAGAACAGTGGAGCTGTAGTAATATCGCCGGTGGTTTCGAAGAAGAAAGGTAAAGAGAGTGGTTTAGTTCTAGGTTTTACCGTCGGTCTCGCGTCGCTTATTGTTCTTGGTCTTTGCCTTGTTGTCTTCTCTTTGGTTATGAAGAAACGAAACGATGATGGAATCTATGAACCAAGTCATAAAGGAGAAGTTTCATCTTCATCTCAACAACAACAACAACAGAATCAAACTCCAAGAACAAGAACAGTTCCGATTCCAAATCCGAATTCCGAATCTCAGAAACTTGGAAGTGGGAATGAGAAAGAAGAGCAGCTTCAATCTAGAGGTACGGAGCTACAAAGTAGAATACCAAAGAGTGGGAATCTAGTATTCTGTGGGAAAGGAAGTCAAGGAATGTACACATTAGAGCAGCTAATGAGAGCTTCAGCAGAGTTACTAGGAAGAGGATCAGTGGGGATAACGTATAAGGCGGTGCTTGATAATCAGCTTATAGTGACGGTGAAGAGACTAGACGCGGCTAAAACAGCGGTAACAAGTGAAGAAGCGTTTGATAATCATATGGAGATAGTAGGTGGACTTAGACACCAGAATCTAGTTCCGATTAGAGCTTACTTTCAAGCAAATGGAGAAAGACTCATCATCTTTGATTATCAACCTAATGGTAGCTTATTCAATCTCATTCACGGTAGGTAATCCCATCTTTCTCATGATTAATTAATTAAATAATGGTGTTGGTCTCCATCATGAATCTGGATAACCGTTACTTTGTGAACTTAATGACCCACTCTTTTAAGCTTTAAGACCTTAAAGTAAGTAAGAAAGCACGAGTCTTTCTTTCTTTCTTTCTTTGTGGCGGGTTTTATTGAACTGAAGCTGACCACTCAGCGACAATCGCGGGTTTATATTTTTTACAAATTAAATTAAATTTATTATAAAGTTTTGTTGTTTATACTGTGTAGTAGTACAAGACAGAAACCTGGTGGAACTCTGTGTTGTTTTCACGTGTCTTTTGCCATGACTCTGTCTCTTCTTCACCTTGTGTTTCTGCTTAATTGCCGGAGATAATTACAATTTTTTTTTATTTAGGACCATTTTCCAGTACGTTCCAAAATTGGATATTATGAGAAGAAGAATCTTAAGATTTACTTTAAGAATGTTTGTTTTTCTTGGTGTTTCATATTTGTTGCTACTAATGAAATATCAAATGTTCAGGTTCAAGATCATCAAGAGCAAAGCCATTACATTGGACATCATGCTTAAAGATTGCAGAAGATGTAGCTCAAGGCTTATCTTACATTCACCAATCATCATCAGCATTAGTCCATGGAAACTTAAAATCAACAAACATCCTTCTTGGACAAGACTTCGAAGCTTGTTTAACAGATTACTGTCTCAGTGTCTTAACAGACTCATCTGTTTCACCTGATGATCTTGACTCTTCCTCTTACAAAGCCCCTGAGATCAGAAAATCATCACGCAGACCAACTTCTAAATGCGATGTTTACTCGTTTGGTGTCTTAATATTTGAGCTTTTGACTGGTAAGAACGCATCAAGACATCCGTTTATGGCGCCTCATGATATGCTTGATTGGGTTAGAGCAATGAGAGAAGAAGAGGAAGGAGCAGAGGATAATAGGCTTGGGATGATGACTGAAACAGCTTGTCTTTGTCGTGTGACGTCACCAGAGCAAAGACCGACGATGAGACAAGTGATTAAGATGATTCAGGAGATTAAAGAGAGTGTCATGGCTGAAGAGAATGATCCTTTTAACTGAAAAAAAGATACTCGTAGCTTTCCTCCGACCAATTTTCTAAGGGAGGGGGTGAATTTTGCGAGACAAGAATATAGGTGCGCGTAAATGTTAACTTTCTTAGGATGTGGGGTCGGAATTGTAATACTATTGACATTTGGAGGACTAAAGTCAAAAATAGTTATCTACCGTTGAAATTGTTTCCTAGCACAATAATTGTGTGTCTGGCTTTGGCCCCATCTCTGTCAGAATATTTATAATCAAAATGTCAAAAGCCCATATTCGCAACAAAACTATACAGTTGAGCCCATTCAGTTTTTCTTCTTCTTTTTCTCAACAATTGAGCCCATTTAGTTTTTTTTTTTTTTTTTAACACAATATATTAGATATTATATAGAGTGTGATACATTGTCAGATATTAATAAGTGTTGA
>OVBE01000394.1:0-52356 GCA_900406425.1 Iberis pinnata
TTTTGGCGCCGACTGTGGGGACTCGAAGAAATTTCTGAAGAAGTCACCCTACCTAGCGAGAAGAGATGGATCCATCAGTGAGCAACCCAGCTGTTGATGCTCTAGTAGATGAGGACTCTGCTCGCGACCCTGGTGAGTTCTGTCGAAAGATAGAAGGAATCAAGTGACGCACTTGATGCTCGCTTCAACAGTCACAAATAGAACATGACAACCCAGTTGGCGACCCTCGCAAGTACCCAGATCGCGATGGAGGTGCGGTTGGGAGCGCAGAGGAATCTGCCCCCACCGGTGACAACGACAGACCTACCTAGTGGGAATCCCGTCAAAGCAGGAGGCTCTGCAAGCTGAACCCAACCAGGAACTCGAGGTTTTAGTCTTGGCGGGAACAACTCTGACCCCCCAGAAAATTCTCGTGGAGGGGGTGGCCCCATTCCCCCTGGTGGAAACGATGTCTTGGACACTCCGAGTTCAGCTCGGGGTACAACAAACTTACAAACAACACTGGTGAGCACCCTTCTGGCCTGGGTGCGGGAGACTACGAAAGCTTGCGTCGGTCAATTGACAAGACGCATGCAGAGTTGCTCGTTATGACGTCAAAGGTACACCGCGCCTCGAGTGCAGCACCGGAGATCGATCGTGTAATCGCGGAGACAGAGAGAACACCGTTCACCCTGCGTATCGCATAAGCAAGAATAAAGGAGACCGAGAAGCTCAGACTTCCCCTCTATGAAGGAAAGTCTGATCCGAAGGCACACATGACTGCCTTTCGGATTGCGGTAACCCGTGCCCACTTTAGTGAGGAAGAGAAGGATGCGGACTACTGCAGATTTTTTGTGGAGAACCTTACTGGGTCCGCTCTGGAGTGGTTCTCACAACTCGAGTCTGGGTCAATTGATAGTTTCACCCAGCTATCAGTGGCGTTTGTGAAGCATTGCTCCATTTTCATGGAGAAGGGCGCTTCGGACGCCGACTTGTGAATGGTAACACAAGGTCCAACGGAACCAATGCGAAAGTTCATTAAGTGAGTCCACCGCGCTAGCCGCGCTGAAGCACAGACTTTGGCATGAGTCCCCGTTCCGCTTTGACTTAACTATCCATAAGCCGGACACCATAGAGGATGCCCTTCACCGCTCCACGAACTGGATCGTCGCGGAAGAAGAAAAGGTGGCTCTCTCAAAGAAATTTAAGAACCCCACTAAGAGTTCTGAGGCGGGATTCACACAAAGGAAGTTTAAGAAGAAAGATAGCAGGGAGACCCGAAGTGGAAGGGGAGGATCGCACTCTTACAATGTAAAAAAAGGGAGGAAGAGGCACCCTAGCAAAGACAGATCAAGAATGATGGGGCGTAATCCGGACGCCTATTGAAAACTCCACAAATGCAATGGACACGCCACACACGAGTGCTTCAAGCTTAAAAGTTTCATAAGTAAGAAACTTGCGCAAGCCAGTTTAGCGGGAACAAACATCGACTTAGAAGAAGTTAGGCGCGAGATGGAGGCTACAGAGGACCGTGACTAGGACCCCACGCCGAAGCAAACCCGCAGCCCGGAGAGAGTAGAGACCTCTAAATCTTCCCAGAAGAAGCGAATAAACTTCATCCTGGGGGGATCGAGACACTGCCGAGATTTAGTACGTTCAATCAAATCCCACGTGAGAAGAGCTGAGTTCAGGAAGGCTATGTTCACCCCCGCCCCGAGCTGCAAAATTACTTTCACTGAGAGTGATGCTTTGCTGCTAGACCTTCCACATGATGATGTTTTGGTGGTCCAGGTTGACACTGGGGCCAATTGTGAGGTTTCACTGGTCCTAATTGATACTAGAAGCACCATAGACGTGTTTTTCCTTGAAACCCTGATGCGCATGGGGATCGAGAGAGCAAGGTGAGAAGCCCCCTAATTCCTCTAACAGGATTCAGTGGGACAACCGAGATATCTCTAGGGAAAATGCGGCTCCCTGTGTCCGCATGCGGAGTGTTGAAATGATAGATTTCACAGTGGTGGACCGTCCTGCTGCGTACAATGCGATCTTAGGCACACCCTGGCTGCATGAGATGAAGGCGATACCATCCACTTATCACCAGTGTGTAAAGTTCCCAACCAACAATGGGGGTAGGGAATTTTCATGGAAGTCAGAAGAACTCTCGCATGTGCTACATGATTGGATCCAATAGCAACTACAGAGCTCTGCAGGTATAGCGCAGGATAACGAATCCTCTGGCAACCTGTAGAACGACGGTGGTCCCGATGAGGGAAGGATCATTGCTGGAGAACACCACCAAAGTCACACGGTGCGGGTACCGATTGAAGATACCAACCCAACCAAATGTGTGATAATTGGTGCGCAGCTAAAGGGAGAGCTGAAGCGGGAGTTAGTACGATTCCTACGGAGTAACAGGAGCACCTTCTCTTGGGCAACAAGCGACATGCCAGGGATTGATCTTGAAGTAATTTTCCACAAGCTGAATGTCGATGTTGCGTACAAACCCGTCAAACATAAGCGGCGAAAGCTTGGTCCTGAAAAATCTCAGGCTGTTAATGATGAGGTGGAGAAACTCTTGGTGAACGGTTCTATTCGAGAAGTCCATTACCCCGAATGGCTTGCTAATCTCGTGGTTGTCAAAAAGAAGAATGGGAAGTGGCGAATCTGTGTCAACTTCACCGACTTGAACAAAGCTTGTCCTAAAGACAGCTTCCCGCTCCCACGCATTGATAGACTTGTAGAAGCCACGACGGGAAACCATCTACTCTCCTTCATGGACGTCTTCTCTGGTTACAATCAAATTATGATGCATCCAAACAATCAGGAGAAAACATCTTTTATTAGCGATAGAGGAATTTATTTTTACAAAGTTATACCGTTCGGGTTGAAGAATGTCGGCGCGACTTTTCATAGGCTGGTGAATAAGATGTTCTCCACTCAACTTGGGAAAACAATGGAGGTGTATGTGGATGACATGCTTGTCAAGTATTTAGAGGCTGATGAGCATGTTCATCACATATCGAAGTGTTTTGAGACGTTAAATCAGTACGGGATGAAATTGAATCCAGAGAAGTGTTCTTTTGTAGTCACTTCAGGGGAATTCCTAGGGTACTTAGTCACTGAAAGAGGGATCAAAGCCAACCCAAATCAGATAGCTGCGATACTCTCAATTCCATCCCCGAAGTCGTTAAAGGAGGTGCAGCGCTTGACAGGGCGCATTGCCGCTTTGAATAGGTTCATTTCTCGATCTACTGATAAGTGCCTTCCTTTCTTTCAGCTTTTGAAGGGGAACAAAGAGTTTAAGTGGGATGAACAATGTGAGGAAGCCTTCAAGCATTTAAAGGGGTATCTCGCGTACCCTCCTGTCCTGGCTAAGCCCGTGCTCAGGGAACCCTTATTTTTGAATGTAGCAGTCACCGCAGCCGCGGTGAACGGAGTGCTAATACGGGAAGAAGGGGGAGAGCAGAAACCAGTCTTCTACATAAGCAAGATTTTGGTCTCGGCGGAGATAAGGTACACCATGGCGGAGAAGCTTGCCCTCACAATGGTGGTCTCAGCTTGGAAACTCCGTCCATATTTTCAATCACATTCAATCGTGGTGATGACGACTCAACCACTATGTACAATATTGCACGGTCCGAACCAGTCTGGGAGAATGGTCAAATGGGCGATCGAACTAAGTGAATATGACTTAGAGTACAGAAATCATCTAAGTACAAAGGCACAAGTCTTAGCAGATTTCCTCATCGAACTTTCGCTCGGGGGTATAGAAAGTTTCCCTCCAGGTCACGCTTGGGAGCTTCATGTAGACGGTCCCTCTACCAGAGCTGGGTCCAGAGTGAGAGTTCAGTTGCAGTCCCCAACCGGGGAAGTGATTGAATAGTCCTATAGACTGGCATTCAACGCCTCGAACAACGAGTCGGAGTATGAGGCTCTTATCTCAGGGTTGAGGCAGGCACTTGGGATCGACGTCAGGGAACTTCGAGCGCAAAGTGACTCTCAACTTGTGACTAGTCAAGTAAGCGGAGATTATGAAGCCAAGGATTCCAGGATGGAGGCGTATGTAGCATTGGTTCGAAACATCATATCACATTCGACAGCTTTGAGTTAACGCAAATACCGCAAGGAGAAAACAGCTCGGCAGATGCGTTGGCCGCACTGGCGTCCACCTCAGATCCATTGGTCAGGAGAATGATAACCGTGGAGACAATCGAAGAGCCAAGTATATCAAGTCATAATCCTATTATGGCTATCCAAACAAGGTCGATGAGAAGACGAACATTAGAAGAGTCGAGTAGAAAAAAGGATGAGAACCTTGAAGCTCAGCTCGGGTTGGAGAATCCCGAAGCTCAACTCGGGGTAGAGAATCCTGAAGCTTAGCTCAGGGTGGAGAACCCTAAAGCTCAACTCGGGGTGGAGAATCCTAAAGCTCATCTCGGGGTGGAGAATCCTGAAGCTCAGCCCGGGGTGGAGAATTCTGAAGCTCAACTAGGAATGGATAATCCTGAAGCTCAGCTCGGGGTAAAGAGTCCCGAAGCTCTGCTTGGGGTGGAGGATTCTGAAATTTTTCTCGGGATGAAGGATCCTGACGCTTTACTCAGGATGGAGAACCCTGAAGTTCGACCCGAGGCGAACTGGGGGACAACTCGTGACGATGATAAAAGTAAAGAGTGGCGAAGTCCGATAGAAGAATACATCACCATAGGAAAGGTTCCTGAAGATAAGTGGCAAGCGCGTAAGCTAAAGGTCCAAAGCGCGAGATTTTGCGTTGTCCGTGGGATCTTGTATAAGCGGAGTGTGATAGGACCTTACATTGCGTGTGTTGGTCCGGAGAAGACTGAAACCATCATTATAGAAGTGCATGAAGGTCAGTGTGGATCATATTCACCAGGGCGGACCTTGGTGTTAAAAATCAAACGCCAAGGATATTTCTGGCTAACAATGGCGAAGGATTGTGAGGAGTACGCCATACGATGCGAAATGTGCCAGAGGCATGCTCCGTTAATCCACAGGCCGGCGGAGCTCTTGTCCTCTATCTCTTCTCCATATCCATTCATGAGATGGTCGATGGACGTTGTAGGACCGCTACACCCGTCCACTGTAGGGGTGAGGTTCCTCTTAGTCCTTACTAACTATTTCTTTAAGTGGATATAGGGAGGAGCTTTCAAGAATGTTACCGAGGAAGCGATACAGAAGTTCGTATGGAGAAACATCATATGTTGCCACAGGCTACCTTATGAGATTGTGACTGATAACATGTCGCAATTCATCTCGAACAAGTTCGAGGCGTTCTGCGCGGCCTGGAAGATAAGGTTGAGCAAGTCCACCCGCGGTATCCCCAAGGGAATGGACAAGCGGAGGCGTCGAACAAAACTCTACTCAGCAACCTGAAGAAAAGATTAGGAGCCTTCAAGGGAGGCTGGGAAAATGAACTCCACGGTGTCCTATGGGCGTGTCGAACCACGCCACAAAAAAACAGCGGACGAAACATCATTCTTTCTTGTCTATGGAATGGAAGCGGTGGTTCCCGCTAAGGCTGCAGTCCCAAGCCTCAGGAGGGCGGTGAACACTGTAAATCCAGAACAAAATGATGGGATGCTAGCTGATAGTTTGGACCTAGTAGACGAAAGACATGATGCCGCAATGGTAAGACTAAGAAACTACCAGCACGATGTGGCACGTCACTACAACACACGGGTAAAGGTGCGTCCTTTCAAGCTAAGTGACTTAGTCATCCGGGGAGTCTTCTCCAACACAGCGGAGTACGACACCGGAAAGCTGGGCACCACTTGGGAAGGTCCTTATAGGATAACTAAGGTGGTGCGATATAGAGTCTATAAGCTGGAGTCAGAGGATGGAGTGCCTGTGCAAAGATCATGGAACGCAATGCACCTTAAAGCTTACTATTAAAGGATATGCAAACTCAAAGGAAAACTTGTACCGTTAATTTTCACAAATTTTCTTCTGTAAACCCCCACACGGGGTTCATTCAAATGAATAGAAGTTACTTTTTGTTTCACAAGGCGTTCATTAACGATTGTGTTGTCAAAAAACAAAAAAAAACAAAAAAAAAACCACTACGGTGGTGTCGCGACCCGCTGCAAGCCACGAGCAGAAGTAAATCCCTTAAACCACCACAACATGGAAAAACTTAACTGTAAGCTACGTGCAAAACAGAACATATGAACAATGGTGTGAATATGAATGAAAACGCACTAGTTTAGTATGGGGGCGGGTTGAGCTTAGCTCATGAGGCATAAGTCGCATTGAGCATAATCTAACGTAAAAGTTAAGTTTCAAAAACAAAAATGCACTAACTTACCCGAGCGATGAATAGCAGTTCAGCTCGGCTCAGGGTAAGAACAGTTCGGGGATAAGGTAAAACCTATGTCTAACATTAAATATTTACCCCTTGAACAAGAATCAGCTCGACAAAAGTGAGGGGGGGGGGTGTAAAACTTAGCCACCACCCAACTCAAGAAAGACTAAGAAAGCTAAAAATCTACTAAGGCAAATAACGCAAAGCCAAAAATAAAAACTTAGTAAAATAAGATAAGCATCAGGTCATCCTGAGCGAAATCAAAGGAATCTATTGTAGTAGGTTCCAAACAAAAGGCATCGGGTCATCCCGAGCAGAGATACATAAAATGGAAATAACAAAGTCTGATAAGAAACTAAAATACTTCTAAGGAAGTGCAGGATCATCTGCAACAGGAGGAGAAGTCTTGGTACGGGGTTCCATCGCATCAGTAGACTCAGTGCGGCCATCCTCTGCATCTGCAAGCTGCGAGACCTTAGTGCGGGGTACCTCAACCTCCAAAGGCTGCAAGGTCTCGGTACGTGGTAAATTCGTCTCTGTGTTCGGCGCTGTCTCAGCTAAGAACTCCTCCATGGAGAATCCCACGTTCGATCCGAACTCATCGAGTGCACCCTCGGAAACATCAGCAACAGGCGGGGTGGCGATAACCTAAAAATGTAGTGGAAAGCCTACAATGATCCGCACGAAGCTATCTAAGTCAAGCGGAGGAACCTTTGCATCGACTTCGGCTAAAGCGGTCATGCGGGACTCCTTGTTAGCAGAAACTTCCTCTAGCTCAGCCTGGAAATCCGTAATACCACCCCGAACAATCTCCTCAAGAAGCTCTATGTTCGAAGACGTCTCAGAAGCTTGCCAAAGGGGTCAAGAGTGGCATCCCGAGCAACAAGGTGAAGCTACACCTATTCAAAATAAAAGTGTTAAGAATTCACCAAGGGAATCATATCATGAAACAAAAGACAAAAGGAAGCATGTAAACGCACCTGCTCGACACACGGACACACCCACTCCCCAATTGACTTCTTGGCCTCAGTAACAGCTCTCTGAGACTTCGACTCTCAGGTATTGGCTAAAGAGTCGGCCTGAGCTTTGCAGTGAAATCGGCCTTGTCATCATAAATGTTTCGCATTGCCAAGTCAAACTTCACATTGTAATCATCATGAGAGATTTGGCAGCGCTTCAATTCATACTCAAGATTGGCAATGTTGTTGAAGCACACCTTCGCCTGCTAGGCTAGATTCTTGTTCTTCTCTCGTTCGGCGGTAAGAGACTCAATCTCAGAAGAAAGAGCCTCAATCCTCCTCTTGGCTTCCGCCAAGCCAGAACTCTCGGCAGCGGCCTTAGACTTCAGCGTACCGGAGTGCATCGTCCTATTGTATGCAGCAAGTAGCTGAAGGAGGAGTTCGTCAAAGTTAGAAAAAGATTTAAAAAACAGCTAAGTATAGAAAAGTAATAAGGAAGGGTGAGAAAGTTTACCAGTGCAATAACATCCGATAACTTCAAGTAGTCCTCCTTATCTTCTTCCAGGAGATCCTCTAGTGGAGGGATCTCACATCCTGGATCAAGAAATTGTCTCACGAGGAAAGCAGTGGACGCTTTATCCGTGCAAATGTTGTACTCCGACTGATAGTCGAAGTTCCAGCAACTCTTAGGCTTCTTTGGGTCACCTCTCCCCTTCCCACTATCAGTGGCCTTCCTCTTCGAACCTCGAACTGATGCCCTACCAGAGGCAAGCTCGCTCCCCTCTATGGAGGAAGGAATCACCACAAGAGTCGAAGTGATGATCTTCTTAGTGGGATCCTTCTCGGTCCGAATCTTCTTGGTGCGCGCTGGAGGAGCTGAGGAGCGAGGGAGAGCCGCAGTGCGGGAGGAAGCCTCTACTTTCCCCATGCAAGCGGAGTAAGGTGCAGGAGGTGGAGAGGGATCTTTGCGAGACGATTCAATGGTAGACTTCCTGGAGGCCTTCTTGGCTGTCTTTTGCTGGCGATAGCTAGACATAGTCATTCCTGGAATCAAACCTAAAGTTGCAAGAAAGATTGTTGTCTCATTAAGTCAAAATCACATCCAAAAAATTACAAATGTAGAATATATGCTTAGTAAGTGGCGCTTACCCTTAAAATCTGCGGGGGAATAGTCGGAATGCTCGGCAACAGTGGCAGCGCGGAGACGAGAAGCGGACTCCTGAAAGTGAATGTTGTCAAACTCTTTCCACCTAACCTTCTCAAGTCGAACACGGGTGAGAAAGTATGCAAGATCGAGGAAGAATTCCGCCATAATCAGATGAGCTTCCAAGGAGGAAGAACAATGTTAATCACTAAGAAAAAAAGAGAAGTATATATACAACATCAAAGAAAACAAGTTGGAATCGAATCTAACATGTACTAGGATCAGGGGTCCAGTCAGTAATGGCGAGATGAGTGTGGTCGCCGAAAGTGAACTCGTTCACTGGAAAGAAGAAGTAACGAGGCCTCTAGTCTTTGTCTTTCTTTAGCATTCCGATGAAGACTTTGCAGTTGCCGTTTATGGCAGCGTGAAAAAACCCGGGGTGACCAGTAAAACCTTTGATGGCATACATGCGAGCTATCATGGAAACGGTCAAAGGGAGATCACACTCCTTGCAAGAAGCTGGAGGCATACCACATACCGAACGAAGTTCGGGCACATCTGCCCTAGCGCAATACCCATAGTGTGCATAAGATACACTAAGACCTCGGGGAGAGGGAAACTGAGACCGCATGACCTGAAAAACACCTCGTATGCACTACAATGGCCTTCCCTAACAAACTCCAGAGATTCAGGTTCTAAAGGCGAGACTAAGGCAATGTTCTTCGGAATCCGGCACCTACGTCTAAATTCCCTTAGTCTATCCGTTGAGCATGAGGAACGAGGGTGAGGACCAAAGCGAGTACCTGGCGCCGAAGATGTAAGGGGTAGTAAAGATTTTTCTGACTCGACGAAGGCGGCATCGGATGAAGAGTCATCACCGGGACTAAGAAAGTGAAGAAGTTCTTCGGGCCAAGCAAGCTTTGAACCTCACGAGCTAGGTTGCCCGGGGATGAAGTCTTAAGCGCGGGGTCCGAGCCGGATCCCGATGCGTTGCCAGTAGAGGATGAATCTCGATGCGGGACCCGTCTCCCTGGGTGGCGGTGCGAGTGTAAGATCTCGGCGTAGGGGACCCTTCAGCGCAGGACCCGTCTCCCCGGGTGGTGGTGCAGGTGTAAGAGCACGGTGCAGGGGACCCTTAAGCGCGAGACCCGTCTCTCCGGGTGGCGGTGCGGGTGTAAGAGCTTGATGCGGGACCGGTCTCCCCGGGTGGCGGTGCAAACGCAAGGAGGGACCACCTTATCCAAAGGCTCGGCGCGAGAGAAGCCCTCCCCGGGTGGTGGTGCAGAGGTCAGGCCGAGCGGGCAAGAAACCGAGCCATAAGGCTACCGGGCCGATTCTGATCCATATGAATTTTTTGCAAAAGAAGAAAATGGGAGAAAAGAGAGAATGAAGAGAGAGAAATGAAAAGTAAAAATGAATAAGGAAAAAGATGTAGAGTGAAAAAGTATGAAAGAGAAAGGGAGAAAAGTAAAAGTTAAGATAGAGGGATAAGAGAATATATCTAAGATATTTTCTCACCAAAAAGAGAGAGAGACATTGTCTCAGAACTAAAGTGTGATCCAAAAGATGATGGAATTGGCGACGAAAAATAGTTTTTCTTAAGAAATCTATCTCAAAATGGATTAATCTCATAAAAAATTCAATTAAATTTACTAGAGCTCATGAACAAAAAAAAGAGGAAGTAACTCTAGAGAGAAAAGCAGAGTAAATACATCGTAGTAATCTTCAGTAAGGAGCTATGGCGTAGCCTTAGTCGGAACTCCTGCGCAGGAATCAAAGAGGGATGGTGGAGCGAAAGTGAGAAACTGTGCGGCCTCACTGCCTCATATAGTAGAGCAGAGCATTGAATCAAGGGATCCTGATTTCAGGATCACGATCGCCATCTTCCTCCCTACCACCAAATTCGCCCCAATCCTCGCCCGATGATCATTAAACCTCGTGATGGCGGGAAATTAACGATTCTACCAAAGGAAAGTTTCCATTGGTAGAATGGGGGGTAAAATGTGGGCACACTGATTGACTTGGGCCAATTAGTGGGCTTGGTTTGGATCATGGTGAAGAGAAAATAAGAATGGGCTAGAGCGGCCCACCTCGAGCTTAGTGCACGGAATGCACAGTGAGCGGAGAAAGCTCAGTGCACGAAGTGCTCGGTGAGCAGAGAAAGCTCAGTACGCGGAGAAAGCTCGGTGTACAAAGTGGACAGTGAGCAGAGAAAGCTCAATGCGCGAAGTGCACGGTACGCGGAGAAAGCTCAGTGCGCAGAGTGTCCGGTGAGCAAGGGAAGCTTAGTGAAGGGAAGCACGGTGAGCAGAGAGAGCTCAGTGCGTAGCAAGCCACTCAAGGCCCGTGAACAAGAGAAATGGATAATGGGCCGGTAAATCCCATCACGAGCAAAGCTTCTCGTGGACCGTCTCAACGTGTTAGGAAGCCTAGTGCGCAGAATCTCTAGGGGAGCAAAGAAAGTAGGCTGGAGTGACGGTTACAAGAAATTCAGAAGGAGTAACGCCAGATCAGGAGCACTAAAGAGACATTAAGTGTGAGATATAGGGGAGTAGCCGTGAAGGGAGTAGTATAAAGAAGCTAGGTAGAGGTCCAGAGAGAGGACCGAAAAACTTATGTAAAACTTTGCTATTACTTGAGAAAACTTGTAAAAACTTAAGAAATTCTAATAAAGATTACATTCTTACTCATCTATTGTTAATCAAATTTGGTGTGAGGGAAATCTTGCTCTTACAGTTGCTGTGCCCACATATTAAACCTAATAGTTAAGGATGGTTTAAGTTCTGTGAAAAGTAGTATCATTGCTATTAGGAATGCAGTGAAATACGTTAGATCATCTGGTCCAAGATTACACTCATTTCAGATGCAAGTGTTGCCAGGGAAAGTTACAAGGGGTAGCTTGACAATGGACTATGCAACAAGATGGAACTCAACATATCTTATGTTGACAGCTGCCCTTAAATTAAGGGTAGGCTTTGAGAAGATGATGGCTGAGGATAAATTGTACCATGAATACTTCCTGGAAAAGGATGATGAAGGTGATAAGCGTGTAGGTCCACCTACATCTTCTGATTGTGATTCAGTTCAGAGGTTTTTGAAGTTTATGAAAATCTTCTTCAACTGTACTTTAGCTTTTTCGGCTTCTAAGATAGTAACTTCTACACTTTATTACAATGAGATTGTAACAATTGAGATATGTGGTATATATGTATATATATTTTTTCAACTAATTATTTTTATAGATTGGGGATGAAAAATAAAAACATTACTTTTTATCTTGTACATCTACCAATACATCAATACTATTTTTTTCTTCTTTCTTCTTTTTAAAGACAAAATGATATTTGTTGAAAATAAAAGTACACAAAGATACAAAAATATAAATACTAAAACTTTAGTTTTAGGTATACTAGAAAATAATTGTTCCTAATATATACATATAGTTAGATACTTAATATACCACCTAAAAATTGTTATTCATGCAATTGACACTTATTATATTTTTAGTCCAAGAAGAAATACACAAGCTCTGTTATATATTGGTTCTAACTAAAGTAGTTGTTGATTCGAGACACTTTCTTTTTTACAAACTTCATCCTTTACAAAACAGAAACTGAGATAATGAAACCAAAAAAAAAAAAAAATGATAAAAATCATATTTATAATAGTGGATGACACATAATCGTCTATAAAAGAAAATATCATAAAAAATTTGTATCTCTCTCCAACTTATTTCTCTCTACTCTCTCTCTCTCTCTGCGGAATCGTATTCTAGCTCTCTCAATCAGGCCGGCGTCCGGCGTTTCGCCGGCGTCGCGCCATTTTTTACTTTGTTCTCGGCAAATCCCCTCTCCAATTTTCTCTTCTGTACTTTTTGGCTTTACGAATCTCATCTTTTCCTCTCTTGGTTTCATCTCAGTTACTTTCCTTCGCTTTCCAGGTTTGCATGTCTCCTTGATATGTAGATCGGAGTCTCTTTCACCTTCTCTAACTGACCTAGGTACTTGGCTATGGTTCTATCGGTGGGGATGGTCTATGGGTGGTTCGTTGTTGCGCTTGTGGTATTGCATGTCTCATCCCGTGAAGGTTATTGGTGAATCTTCTTCACCAATTGCGGCGGTTATATGGTGCGATGATCGGTTAAGTGAAAGCTCCTGTTCGGTTATAGATGGTGGCTGGTGGCATTGGCGGTGTAACTTTGGGGTTTTGGGTGGATTTGATCCGGTGATTCCAGTTACAGCTTCTTGGAAGGAGATGCGGTTCTTAGTTGGGCTTGGACGGCTGTCCGGTGGCTGCGGCGTTTTACGGTGGCTTTACGGAGTTCGTCATGGAGCGGCGCAGTTACTAGACGGTTTCCAGAGATGGTTCCCTTTGGGCTTTGTTGGGCCTTCAAACCCTANGTGAATCTTCTTCACCAATTGCGGCGGTTATATGGTGCGATGATCGGTTAAGTGAAAGGTCCGTTCGGTTATAGATGGTGGCTGGTGGCATTGGCGGTGTAACTTTGGGGCTTTGGGTGGATTAGAACCGGTGATTCCAGTTACAGCTTCTTGGCAGGAGATGCGGTTCTTAGTTGGGCTTGGACGGCTGTCCAGTGGCTGCGGCGTTTTACGGTGGCTTTACGGAGTTCGTCATGGAGCGGCGCAGTTACTAGATGGTTTCCAAGGATGGTTCCCTTTGGGCTTTGTTGGGCCTTCAGACTCTAATTTTGCCCATTGGGCCTTCTCTCTTTTGGTTAAGCCCATTTGTTTGTTCTCTTTTATATATCATAATTCCTTTTGTTTTGTGTTTAGTTGTCATCTAGGAAAGCTTAAGGTTAGTTTAGGTTCCCAACTAGAGGAGAACAACCACTTCATGCTAGTTCTACTAGCAGTATTGAAGGGGAATTATTGATGTCCTAAAGTGATAGGACTTGTTTATAGCTCTATTGGAAGCTATATTAGCCTGTTGGCTACTTACATCCTCGACTTCATGTCGATGTCTTCATCCCCTAAGTGGGATCATGTTATACCCTATAGTGGGTTTGTATTTGCCCTTTTTGGGTTTCTTTTCTAATCTAAATGCAACTAGTTGATGACAAAAAAAAAATCGCCTATAAAACAAGACCAAGACGAGAGAAGTGTGAAAGAAACTCTCAAAAAACTATGAACATAAAAGAAAAAAAAAAAAGACTTTATTAAACCAAAAAATCAGGACTTGAGAGGAGATTGAGATGCTTGCTTCCAATTGTGTCTTGTAGTATTGTGATCTCTCCTTCTTTCTCTAATACCTTCTCTTCCAATTTCTCTACCATCCCTTTCAACGACTTGTTCTCATTGTTCAAAACCATGTTCTTCTCACAGCATTGTCTTAACTCTCTCCATATCTGGTCTCTTTCATCCGAAACTTTCGGTAATACTGTTTTCAAACTCGCCACGTCTTTCGCGGCTTCTTGTAGATTTATTACAAGCCCGTTTGTGTGTTCATCCTTCTTCAACAACTGATCTCAAACCAACCAAAGCAAAGTTACATACATAGCTGATTATAAAGTCCAACATGAGATGGATTGGTTATAATACCTGGAGCTTGAGATCTTTCAATTCGTGGGTCTTTACTGAGAGTTTGTCTAAACTGCTTTGTTGATCACATCTCAGAATCTCATTACCTCGTACTGCTGCGGCTAGTTCTGCTTGCAACTGTTCAATTTCGTGTTCCTTGGAATACAGTTTCTCCCGTAATAAACTTGTTAACAGGGTTTCAGCTTTTAGTTCGACTCGTACGTTTTCCTACATGAGATTGGGCTAAATGAGTATACACTACAGAAATTAAGAAATATGTTTTGGGAAACTCACTTCAACTGATTGGTTTCTTTGCTCCTTTGGCGAAACAATACTTGAGCAAGCCGAGTCTGAATTTGAAGCTACCACACTGGTTACTGTTTGCAAACTCCTCTTCAAGTTTTCACTTCCACGCCTTATGCCATGGACTTTCATTTCAGTTTCAATCATAAACTGCTCACTTAAACCGTCCTTTAATGTATCCTGACATGTTTCAGGAAACTGAGTGAATTTCCCTTTAATGAACTTCAGTAACTTGTAGCACAGCTGGTTGCTCTCGTTTAACATTGATAGTCCTTGGTCTTGCAAGTAGCAGACACGCATCTTCAATTCATTCTCTAGCTTAAGAGTTGTAATGTCTATATCTTCGCCATTTCCTTTTAGTCGATTCAGCAGACATATATTCTCATGGCGGAGAGAGTCAGTTTCTAGCTTTATTGATTCGATTTCTCTTCTAAGTGAAAGCTCGATCCCTGTCAACCTTACTAGCTCCATGTGAAGTTTCTCTGATGGTTGCTTTTTACTCTCCTCGGTAACCCTATCTCGAAGACCCTCGATTGTCTTCTCTTGTTCTTTACAGGTTCTGAGAAACTTTGATACAGATTTGCGTAACTCCTTACATTCTTGATCCTTCTCTTCAATGTTTCTTCTTAAGAAATCAAGATCTTCTGTAGCCCCTGCATAACTCTCTTGTAACTCGGAGAGAGTTTGTTTAAGATTAGAGTTTTCTTCATGTAATTCATCTGCTGTTGTGGTCATCTCTGCAACTCTTCTCTCCAAATGTGACATCAAATCTTTGTTCTCTGTTTCATTTTCGTGGAAAGCCGATAATTCTCTCTGGAGTAAGACATTTTGCTCAGCAAGCTCTCTGACACGCTCTCGGAGCTTTTTCTCCTCAAGCTGGAATTTTTCAAGCTTTGAAGTCCACTCACCTGACCTTCTATCTAGCTCTTTCTCCAATCCGGCTTGCAATTCACCCCTTTCCTTTTCTAGTCTTTGTATATGTAAGTCCCAGTCGGACTTCATCCGCCTGTTTTCTTCCCTGGCAGAAGTCCTCTCATCCAATTGGGTGCGCAAAAGATTTACGTTCTCAAATGCCAAGTTGATCCTCTCATCTTCGAGTTTTCCAATCGCCTCAACCAAAGATGAAACATCAAAATCACAGTCAGAAAGGCATCTCTGCTGCTCCAACTCTTCAGAAAACAGTTTCACTCTCTTTTCAGCTTCTTTTATTTTCCTTTCCAGCTCTGAGTCAATATCCTCTTCCATACACCTCCTATACATGCTATTACGATGTATATGATTTTGTTGATGCTTTTCGTAGCCGTGCGTGTAATGCTCGTTCATAGGTACATAATGTTCAGGCAGTGAAACATTGGCCATGACATCTGAGGATGAGTCAAATGTTCGATCAAGGGATCCACCATAGACATCTTGAATAGTGATGGGTTCATGGTTTGACCCCTTTGACTTGCCATGAGTTTGAGAGAGCCTTTCAATGACATTTTTTGCAAGTGAACGAGACGATCCATGCCTCAACCCATTTTCCACACAATCAGTAGAAGAGAAACGAAGGCGGGTTCCTTTAGCTTCTCTAAATGAGTGGGACTTTCGTTTTTCATTGAAAGTGTCTGATGGTGATGTAGGGACTGACAATTGAACTCGTGGGGGAAGCCTCCTTCGGCTTATGCTCCCAGAGACATCACTGTTTGAAGAAATACTCTTCTTCTTGCACCGTTCTATATGCTCTTCTCCATCAATATAACGGTCCAGAATTTTACTAGAGACATTACTAGAACAAGATGATGAACTCCCAGATGAATCATGTTGAAACTTATCTGCTTCACACTGCCTTTCCCTAACTTGTCTTTCTGGAGTAAAGCATCTGGCACATAGTTTTCATCATATTGTTCGTAAGCGGTTTAACTAAAAGCTCGAACCACGAAAGCATGAATGTTATAGATATCACCAAAAGAAAAGAGAATTTTAATTAGAAGGCCTAATGCATACCGAGATGAATGATTTCGTTGCCGTTCCTGGCTTTTAGCAGTCCTAGTTATGTCATTCGTGGAAGTTTCTCCAAAGTTATCAAAAAGGAAACCTGCCGAGGAAAATGAAAGGCTTCGTCTAAGAGCTGGACCACCAGAAACTTCACCCTGTGACTTGGGACTACTTTCAGCTTGGGTTTTCATCTTACTATCTTCTGCTGTTTTGCCATGAACCTGTTTATCAGTTCCATTACCAGACGAGGATCTAAAGAAGAATAGGTTCTTCATTGGTGTTCTTCGAATCACTGAGAATGCTACCACAACTGCAGCTAGAGTTAAAACATATAAAAACAAATCAATAGACTGGAAAATTTATAAACAAATTGCTCGATGAAAGGGTCATTCAGAAAAGCATTGTATCTTCGAATCCAGATGATCAAATATTACTACTCGGAGACTCAGAAACTGAGAGTCTGATCACAGAAAACATCAAGTCAGGCCTAATTAGTAATTACAAAAACCAAGCTACCTTTAACATCTTCAAAGCTGCCAGAAACCCTAGATACTAGTGGGACTTATCGTGGTTTACCCTATAAACGAATCGAATTGTCAACAGTAAAGTGATGAATCAAACCTGGATCTTAGTTGCGGAGAAATTGATGGAAAAAATGTTCGGCGAGAATCAGTCGAACAGGACAAGATTAAAAAAAGTTCTCTCTTGAATTATCTAGTCGTCAACTAAACAATCGCATCAACAAGAGAAAATCTTAACTCTACACTCGCTACTAGTAGTAAAATCGAAAGAAACAAACAATTTGCTTTAAAGAAAATTCAAATAAGAAAATCTACAGAATTTATGAACTTACCTTAAAGAGCGATTTTCCGAATCGGAAATGGGATAATCGAAGATTTCAAACGGAGAAGAAACTGAAACGCAGATTTATTAAACGAAAGAACACAGCAAAAACGGCTCCTTATTTTCGGTGGAGTGAAATGTAAAGTAGAGAATGAGTAAAGGGTATTTATCGCAATTTTTAAATACTTCCTTGCGCGGATAAAGCCATTTCAGGAGCGGGGCTAATTATTTTTGTTTAATTCAAAAAAGGTTTTTTTTTGTCACCAAGTATATAGAGATTAAAGTAGTGAATAAGATTTTCTCCAATAATGCTTAGAGTAAAATGGTCTATAGTATTAGTATAAATGCTATTTAAAAAATCAAAATAAGTTTTTTAAAATGTTTCCTTAAATCTACTATGCTATAATTTTATACCTAAAAAATTATATGATAAAATTTTATGTTTAAACAAACTCTATAATTAAATTTTAAGTATTGCAAACACAAAGATCCTAATTGAATATATGTTTCAAATATAATAAATAGGCAAAATTTGTAAATTTGAAAATGTAAAAGTATATAAAATATTTATTTAGAGTAAGAACTAGAAGTCATTATTGGAAAATCTATCGTTATTGAATTTTATATTTTTTACAAAAGAGATCACAGAGATGATCTAAATTTTCTAAACGGTCATTTTTATCTATAAAATGTGAAAATACAATATAATATGAAAGAATAACTAGAAAATTTTTATAACTCAAAATAAAAGATAAGTTTAGACATACTCAAAATCTATATCTGTAAAGTTAAAACATTTTTCTTCATTTATGGTGCCGCCTCATCTTAAGTGTGCTACAATTATGATATCTAAGCATATTTCATAACTCTACAATTGGGAAAAATGCTATTTAAATCCCGAACTTTCATATTTTTTAAAAAATCCTAAACTCTTTAGTAAGCCGTTTAAATCTTATATCTTCGTACGAGTCCATTTAAATCCCAAATTTTTCGTTGATTTGGCCATTATAGTCCTAGAATTAGTCAACCGTTAAATCTAGTTAATCCTGTTAAATTTCCGTTATTGTTAACGTTAATTAAGCAGTCAAACAAAACGATGCGTTTTACAAATATAACACTAAAAAAGCCTTTATCGAGAAATCAAAAATCCCAATCGTTCGTTCATCATCTTCTTTGATGTGCCATAATCTGTAAATCGAAGAAGCTAAAAGAACATGAGTCGAAGGAGCTTTAAATCGCCTGGTTCGAAGTGAGTATAGGTTCGTTTCTATCAATTTCGGTTTCGTTTTCGAATTTGTTCTTCAATTTCTATGTGAATCTGTTTCTGTTTTGGTGTGAATCTGTTTGAAGCTCTGATTTGCGAATTACAGTTTCACTTTTGAATTTTCGCATCTTCAAGACAACTTTGTATCTATTTCATTTTTGCATTTAAAACGTATCTGTTTTTTTCTCCTCTAAAACGAAAATGAAAATGAATCTGTTTCTTTAATTTCAGTTGGAAAAACGCATTTGTTCTTTAATTTCAGTTTTCCATTTGGTCTTGTTTTTTTTGTTGTAATCTGGCAAATCTTGGATTGGACCAATGGCTGAGATTGCTATGTCCTGCACATCATCACTCTTCACTTCTATTTCTTATTTGTGAAGAATATTAAAGTGGCAGAGAGAGAAGAGAGATTACTAACCTTGCTATAGATATATTTGTTGGCAACACGTTTAACTGTGCTTCCATTAACTGCATCAATTCTAGCAAAGAGTTCAGCTGTTGGGATTCTACGTCTGTATGACAGTAGCTGCATATAGCATAAAGATCATATTAAGTTTCTTAATGTTGTAATCATTCTTAGATGATTGATCTCATATACCTGACGACCAATATCTTCAGAAATTAGGCTACTTCCATCCATGTGAAGCAACAACTCGTTTTGTAGAAAACCACGATTTCTAGTAATAATATAATGGCTGCCTAAGAACGTTTAGCATATATATGTTAACACAGTTACACATTTACATAAGTATATACATTTATAATTTGGTGTTAGTTGTTTAACATGTTTTGTATCGATGTTACATACGGGTGATCAGACTATTGAGCCAGAAACAATAAGGCAGCAGTTCCCATGTTACAATGAGATTTAATCTATTTTCGCAGCAAGAATGCAAAAAATGTTGTGGTCAGAACCAAGTACTTCTTCTAAGAGAAAACATCATCACTTTTCATTTGATGAAGAAGAAGTTGATGAGCCCAACCAAGACATCATTGAGGAACTCGTCTTTAGTAGAGACACACAAGAAAGAGACAAAAGTGACTGCTACAAGTACGTCTGCTAATCCAAGAAAACTTGCGAGAAAAGGAAAAGGTGTTACAAGTAGTACCAAAGTTGATAGTTACCTCATCTCTCTACATATGGAAGGAGAGAGGGGAAGAGAAGAGGTTAAGAGCAAGTGTCACATCATCATTTGAAACTTGATACACCCATTTGGTTACCTCATTCATGATGGCATCACTACAAGAAATATGACTGTCGATAGCGTTCCAGGATAGCGGTTTGTGTAACTGCTATTGTATATGGACACGGGTTTTATCCATAGCGTTTAATTTGTTTGGACGCTATTGTTTCATTCCCGAGAAAAAAAAACTTATGCGCGTAAATTTGCTTAGTTTCGGCACTTACTATTGCAGATAATACAAAAACGCTATGGTACTTACAAAATCACTTAACCTTTTTCAACATAATCAATTCGACTTAGTTATTTCTCTCTTTCTTCATTATTTTCAGAAGATCTTCAGTGTATGCGTTACGTCGGGACATTGTTGATCTCACCGATTCAAAGTTCCACTGTTTAATCGAGAAGGTATCTTCCTCATATACTTGAACTTTTAGTTAATTTTAGGTCTATGTACATCGATTATGCGGTTCTGAATTACCCATGCATGTTCGGTTTAGTTTATTTTGCTATTTTGATTTTGAGGTATCATCTATATATAAAATGTTTGAATTCGTTAGATATGAAATTTAGCTAAAAATAACATAACTTTTAGCTAAAATGTTAATTTTTATTCTTAGTTCTGAAATGACAGTAAGGATGAGAGAAGGCTACACGTCGACATCTGGCTCTGCTGGGGCTCTTCGTAGTAGACGTAACCAAGGCTTAGAGGCTACATCTGCATCAACATGGGGTAAAAATGCAGCAAGAGGTACTAAGAGAAGAAGTAGCACTGAAGAAGAAGAACATGTTAACATGGATCAACATGGGGTAAAAAATGCTAGCAATGATGAGATTCAAACAAGGAAAAGAAGGAGTTCTAGAAAAAATAAGGAGGTTGTTAATCTGTCAAATTCCAATGAGGCAGTTGAACCTGAAATTAGATAGAGTGGTGAAAGATGTTGAGGGTGAGAATGTAAGATGACTTGAAGATGAAGATAAAGTTAATGAAGATGATGATGGTTTTGCTGATAATGATGGTGGTTTTGTTGAGCATGATGAGGGTGAGAAGGTAATACTTGAAGATGAGATAAAGGTTATTGAGAAACAAGCTCTTGAGAAAAAATGATCAAAGTACTGAACAAAATGACCATGAAGAAAATGATCAAAGTACTGAACATAATGACCATGTTAGCATGGATCAACATAAGGTTAACAATGAGAATACTGAAGGAAATCAAACTCTAGTTAATGAAGTGAAGGAAAAAAAAAAAGAGAAGAGGACCAACAAAGATGCGTACAGTGGCTACAGATCCTAATGAAAAGGGTTTCAATGTCTTTCAATGAGTGTGGTGAACATGTTGGACCTGGTTTCGTTACATTGTCATCTTTTCTTGATCCTGTGGTGAGAGAACATGTTCCAGTTACATTGCCTGATTGGAGACAACTTGATCAAGTGTTTAAGGATACCATATGGGAGGAGATTGAGGTATGTTTGACCATTTAAGCAATTTATCTTGATCCAAGTGTTCATTTTAGCATATTTGGATGCAGGGGAGGTTTGACATGAAAGAAGAGTGGCAGAAAGATGTTCTTATGAAGCAGCTTGGATGTTTGTGGAGGAATGGGAAGTCAAGGCTGGTGGCACAAGTAAGAAATGCAAAAAGTGTTGCTGAGAGGATTGCTTTAAAACCCAGCAACATCCCATCTTCTCAAGTATGAAACTCATGGGTTAAGAGCAAAACATCTCACACGTTCAAGGTTGTTAATGTTGATGTAATGGTCATATTGTCTTCTTTATATGTCTTTTAGCTTTAATTAAGTAATGTTATTGTAGGAATCAAGTAACAAGTACAGACAACTACGAAAAAAACAGATACCTCACACAACATGTCGCAAAGGGATGCTTAGATTAGCTTATGAAATTTTAATTAAAATGAATATTTTGCTTCAGTGAAGCTGACTCTGCATCAAAACGGCGGTACATACTCTGGACTCCGATTCTGGAGGATTCACCGGGGGAATGGTAATACCAGTCTACTCTAGTTTCGACGGTGTTTCCGATGTCGTTATCAACCCGGTCATCCCGAAGGTCGAAGTTATGAGGGAGATCATGTGAAATTGTCATTGTTTTCAAAATATGTTCTGAACGATTTTATATTTGTTTCTATTGTTAATAAATTTTTTCACTACTCTTAACAATTTATTAACAAATTTCTTTTTCTGCGCAATTACACACTTTAACACTTTAACAATTTTATACGCACTACAAATTTTTAAAAATTGACAAATATCTGAGCAATTAATGAAGAATAAATAAGAGAAGATATAAGAGCAATTAATAAACTTTAACAACTTATATACTAAACCTCATATCATGTAATCATAATCTATGAGGAAAATGTATAGAAAACATGAATTCAACTTATAGCCACGCGTCGAAAGGAACTCAATTTTTGTTTGTCAATCTCTTTTTTGAACAATTTTATTTTGGTTTCTTTTATGTTTATAACTTTTTTGGTAGGCCTGGATATAAGAATCTTTTTTGTTTTTTTTTATGAAACTAATATTGACAACAATATGAGATCCTAAATTAATAACCCTAAACCCTAAATGCATTAACTTAGAATTTTTTAAAGCAATTTATTAAAATGATACCCTAAAATCTATCAATAAGTGTTTATGATTGGAGATGCTCTTAGACAAATCAAAATAATTCATTTAAGGAATACTTTACTTTTCCACCATTTTTGGTGGACCCCACTTTTAAATAAAAAAAAACAGGAAGAAATATTGGCATTGATTAAAAAACCGTTTGAAACAAATTTAAAACAGAGTTACATAGATTGTCAAGGGTATTGAAGATGCAAATTCACAATCTTTTTAGGCAACTGGCGAATGAAAGTGAGTGTTTCCATCTTCCAGAAACACGCATCGCAGAGTGGCTCTAGTTTGTACCACTCGTCCCACGGGTGTCCCCATATATTGATCACTTAACACGGGCAACTATCGATATCTCGACAATAGATATTGTAAATTTGAGTGACCCTTTAGAGTAAGAATGGAGGCAATTTGTTGCTCCACGACAATGGAGAATATGCTTGAATCTTCCGCTTCGCAGACTGTGAGAACTCCCTAGATATATTGACCAAATCAGCGTTGAAGACCACGTCGGGGAACATGATCCTTTTCAGATGATCGTAGGTGTAGATAGCCAAATCATACCCCTTCTTAGCGGCATGCCTAATATTTAAGAGTCTACCTTCCATGTCGTCGGTCCGGAAAAACTCCCTAGCCCTGATAAGGAAGATAGCGGAAAGTTTTCCATTGTGGAGACACAAACGATTGAAATTCACATCAGCAGAATAGTATCAATCTCCTTGCATAGTGAAAAGATCGACGCTCCGGTAGAATGTCTCTCTTTGAACCGCATCGCGCATGGCCACACAAACGTTCTTGCATTTGAAAATATCTCTGTATGAAAAACTTGCGACCTTGAGGAGAATGTTTTCAAGGAATTTCAGCAGGAAATCGAGAATATGTGGGTTTAGCATCATTTTTCATAATCAGTAAAATGGATTAATGGACAGATGAAGAGAATGTGTTTATATGATTAGACAACTCAAAAAATTTCATTGAAGAGATGCGTTTTTGTTTAATTTAGTAAAAGAAACTAAAAAATTCATTTAAAAGTCGTGTCGCTTCTGTTTCCCTCTCTATCTCTCTCTTACGTCCCTTTTATTTCTAATCATGCGTAGAAACCAGGTTTACAACAATATGATATCCTAAACTGATAATCATAAACCCTAAATGCTTAAATATACCAAACCCTACAAAATAAGAGTTTCGACAACTTTTGACAATTTATTAAGTTGTTTAGTTTTCATGTTTGAGTTGTTTAATTTCAAAACTCTAAACTGATATAAACCTTTTGAACCTATAACTAATATTACTCAAATTCATCTCATATAATCTATATCCATTTAAATATACATGCAACAAATTTTGACAGTTTATTAAGTTGTTTAGTTTTCACATTTGAATTGTTTAATTTCAAAATCGTAAACCTTAACACTGGACCTACACTGATATAAACCCTTTGAACCTATAACTAATATTTATAAAATTCATCTAATATACTTAATATCCATTTAAATATATATGCAATGACTTTTGACAGTTTATTAAGTTGTTTAGTTTTCACATTTGAGTTGTTTAATTTCAAAATCGTAATCCTTAACATAAACTCTAAATTGATATAAACCCTTTGAACCTATAACTAATATTACTCAAATTCATCGCATAATTTATATCTATTTAAATATACATGCAACAACTTTTGACAATTTATTAAGTTGTTTAATTTTCACATTTGAGTTATTTAATTTCAAAATCGTAAACCTTAACACTAGACCGTAAACTGATATAAACCATTTGAACCTATAACTAATATTTTTCAAATTCATCTAATATATTGTATATCCATTTAAATATACATACGACAACTTTCGACAGTTTATTAAGTTGTTTAGTTTTCACATTTGAGTTGTTTAATTTCAAATTCGTAAACCTTAACACTAGACCCTAAACTAATATAAACCCTTTGAACCTATAACTAATATTTTTCAAATTCATCTCATATAATTTATATCCATTTAAATATATGAACTTATAGGAATAACATTTGAATATTGGTTTGAATAAGCATGACATATTTATTCTCTTATTAACTTTAAATTTTGTAATTGTATTTTATTAACTATTTTGTCGTATATCATATGAAAAAGTAATATAAAAACTGGCCAGTGAATAACTGAGGCCGAGATAGTAAACAAGATGCAACATACACCGTTGGATATTTTTAGATAACTTAATTCATTCAGTTTGAGCCGTTGTTTCCTTTCGAGTTGCTTTTGCCGAGAAACTGAATATTTCGAAAAAATTACAGAGTACATAGATCTAATTCTAAACCTAATCTGTCATCTCCATATTCTTAATTCTAAACCTAATTTGCAACAATCATTACATATTTCTCATATGGAGAAGTCGTGGATTAGGCTGCAAAGGTATCATGTACATAGATATCTCGAGAAATACTTTCATTCGCCGATTGAAATAGTTAAAATAACTTTTTTTGCGATTTAACATGTAGGACTAGTCCCGAGTACTCAGAAGGAGCAATCAATTTCGTAATCTCATCATCAAGAAGATTGGTTAATCTGACTGAAATGCTTTGCCCATGCAGAGATTGCCAAAATTTATGCCATCAAAAATTAGAAAACATAGTTGATCATCTAGTAATTATGGGTACAAATACGAAGTATAAGAGTTATTCTTGGAGTATTCATGGTGAAAGAAAATCTAATACAAATGACACTATTATTGATTCTGAAACTGAGACATTTGATTTGTTCAAGACTACATTTATTATGGATGACGGTAATCCAATTCATTTGAATGAAAATGGAGAAACAAATGATGATGAACCAGTAGAAGAATCTTAGTTCATTGGGAAAAAATTAAAAAGAAACCGAAACTCCATTGTACCTAAATTGCATCAAATATTCTAAGGAGCAACCAATTTCGTAATCTCATCAGCAAGAAACAGAGGAGGATTTAGTTGCAAGATTTTAATTACCAACTGTCCCATCAACCAGCAAAGGTGAATATGTTTCTTTTAATTACCTTGTTGCAAGATTTTTAATCTTTTGGTTTCATAGCATCTTATTACCTTTTTGTATTCATTTCAGTTTCACTTTAAAGGACAACAGAAAAAGACTGTTATACGGTATTTTGCTGAGAAATATAACTATAAAGTGAAATATCCATCACTACCTACTATCCAATCAGGGAGAGACTCAAAGCCTGCTTACTTTCCCATGGAAGTATATTACTAATTCAGACATTTTACTCACATGAATATTATGTGGTAATATTAAAGATCTTTGCTTATTTTTGGTGTTTGTAGGTCTGTCGAATAGCTGATAGGCAGCGATACACCAAATGACTCAATGAAAGGCAAGTGAATGCGATGCTTAGAGCCACCTGCCAACGACCTCCAGTTAGGCAGGTGGTTATTGAATGAAAATGATCTTTATTTAATTTTGCATCCTTGTTTTCCAATTATTAGATGGTCAAGAACAATGAATTTAACAATATCGAACTTGTAAGTCGGAAGTTTGGGATGAATGTAATTAGTCAGCTAGCTTCAATTCAGGTTAGAGTACTCATGTCTCCTATGGTGATTTTCTCGCTTTTATCTTTTGATTGCTTTTATTTTTTTAAATAAAGTTTCTTTTTTCATTGATCATGATGAAAAGATGTCGTTTTATGCAGTTGAAATACCATGTAGGTTTTCAACTCTAGGGAAGATGATTCTTCAAATTGGTATGTTGTAATGAGAGCACCGCCTAGAGGCTATCATGAGTTAGAAATACATGAGAATTTAGTTGGGGTACCATTGCCTATCTAAGAAATAGATGATGGAGAAAGTGCAGATGCTGATGATGGTAGTATATATCTTAGGAATGATTGTGAAAGTTATTGGTAGTAGATTGAAATAGTCTTGGTGATGTTTGATAGATTTTATGGTTTTTATTGGTTGATTCCTTACATTATGGAAATACTACTCTTTTGTAACCATGGAAATGTTTTATGGATATAATAAAATTATTTTATTTTTATTTTTTTTTTCAAAAATATAATATAATTACAAAAGAAATTCAGTTGTATAATTATAATAATATTAATTGCCGGGTAATTACAACACAATAATAACACAAATAGTTTGCTATTTTGTAAAATAAACTGCTATAGATACAATCCAATTATAATACAAATCCAACGCTATCGAATATAAAAAACTAAAGTTATTATTAGAAACCTTTAATAACAAATATACGACGCTATTATAAAAATAAACAATTGCATCTTGAACAACGCTATCGTAACTTCGATAATTATAACACATATTAAATCTGCTATCTAAAGTGTCCGACCTTTAATGACGGACGTTGTCAGATCGTTTAATTAACAGTTATGCTATCCTACGATAGCGTTTTTCGACCGCTAAAAAACGACATATTTCTTGTAGTGCATATGATAAATCATCCAAGCAATTAGCCTAACAAGTATATATATATATATATATATATATATATATATATATATATGGAGGCATTTGGTCTTGTTTTGTTTTAAAGATCATTAATGATAGGTGAACAAAAACGGAATTTCAAAAATCAAAAGAAAGATTCAAATCTTAGAGGAGCTGATGTTAAATCGTATACACAAAACAGAGCTGCTTAATATAAATTAAAAATTATAGATGATACATGCTTCCTAACCAAATGGAGCCGATTAAATAGCAGCTAAACTAGATTTATGTGCTTTGTGATCAAGCTTTAACCTCTTTATCTTCTTCATCTTTCTCTTCTTCCCCTTCTTTTTCCTCATCCTCACCTTCAAGTGCTAGCTTGGTGAGCTCGTCTTGGATCATCGGCTTTATAGATGATTTTAGCAAGCTAAAAATTCATTATCAAACTGATTGAATTCAACCATTTATCTACAAATGGAAAACGAAACTGATTGAACAACAATCACTTTAGCAACTAGAATCACTTTAGCAAACTGATTAAAGGAAACAAAATTAAAGTTTAAAGAAAACGAAAATTCAAACAGATTCACAAATCAGAACTTTAAGAAAAACTGAAATTAAAGAACAAATGCGTTTTTTCCAACTGAAATTAAAGAAACATATTCGTTTTCATTTTCGACATAACAAAAGAAACATATACATTTTAAATGCGAAAATAAAACATATACAAAGCTGTCTTGAAGATGCGAAAAATTCAAAATTGAAACTGAAATTTGCAAATCAGAACTTCAAATAGATTCGCACCAAAACATAAATAGATTCGCACAAAAATTGATGAAAAAATTTGAAAACGAAACCAAAAATGATAGAAACGAGCCTATACTCACTTCGAACCAGACGATTTAAAGCTCCTTTTGACTCGTGTTCTTTCAGCTTCTTCGATTTACAAATTAGGGTACATCGAAGAAGATGATGAACAAACGATTGTGATTTTTAATTTCTCGATAAAGGTTTTTTTTAGTGTTATGTTTGTAGAACGCAACATTTTGTTTGACGGGTTAATTAACGTTAACGGTAACGGAGATTTAACAGGGTTAACTAGACTTAACTGTTGACTAATTTTGGGTCCAAAATGGCCAAGGCAATAAAAAATTTGAAATTTAAATGGGCTCGTACAAAAATATAAAATTTAAACAACTTACTGAAGAGTTCATAATTTTTTTAGCCAAAAAATAAAAATTCAAGATTTAAATGACATTTTTCCCAAATATTATTTACTCAGAGAATCAAACATTATCTCGGTTCCGGTTAGAAGAAGACCCGGATGGTTTGGTAAATCTGACACATTAGTCCAAAACGTCGTCGGTTTAAGTACGGAGTGAGTGATTACGTAAAACGGCATCTTTCGTATCGGCAATTACTATAGGTTCTCCGATTTTTTCTTTTGTTGAGAAAAAAATATATCTATCGCAGTTTCTGCAACTTCCCTTTTCCCATTTTCTCGCCATGGAAATCGATCCTGTAACCAACGGAAACACTGACGCCGTGATGACTGAATCCGCTCCCTCGATCACTCCTTCGCCGCCCGTCCCGTCGTCGAGATTGAGTCAATTGACAGAATCGCTTAAACTTGAGCACCAGCTCCTCCGTGTACCGTTTGAGCATTATAAGAAGACGATCCGTGCTAATCACCGTATTTTCGAGAAGGAGGTATCCTCCGTTGTTTCCACCGTCGGAGATTTGGCTGATAACAATTGGTCCAAAGACCTCACCGTTTCGCGTCTGACTAGCCTTGTATCTCGATTGCAAGGACTCAAAAGAAAGGTTGATTTGGTTTCGTAGTTAATGGCTAATGCCTAATTTTAATCGTAAACAAAACATCTGATTTTGTTTTATGATCCGCAAATCTTGATTACGAAGAAGATATAGTTTAACGATTACCACTAAACATTGGATCTAATTTGATCTTGGACATTTCTCTTATCGAGTTTAAACATTGTTAAATGATCTCGTTTGTCTTAGGCAATTTAGTTTTTGCAGAAGAGTACCAGTACATCTTAGGTCTCGATGATTGTTAAATCTGAGTGAAATATTTCAGATCGAGATAGAATTAGTTAAAAGATACAGTTCTATGTTATTTCAGAGGTTTTGAGAACCCAAAAAGAGATGAATTGTAACTATGGGGTTTAAGAATTCAGAGCATTTCATCTTCTTCTAAATTTTCATTCTTGAGGCTATGAAGTAGCTGACATGTTTATATGCTTGTAATTCAGTTGGAAGAAGGGAGCAATGCGGAGAATTTGCAAGCACAAAGATGCCGTGCCCGCATTGATCATTTGGATTCAGCAAATGTGGAAAATATCACTGAGTGGAACAACACAAAATTGAATCGGATTCTTGTGGACTACATGCTTCGGATGTCATATTTCGAGACTGCTATAAAGCTTTCAGAAAGCAGCAATATTACGGTCTCTCTCTCTCTCTTCCTCCTGATAACATAATTTGGAGACTTCTAATATATTTGTGATTCCATGCAGCATGATCATGATAGTATATTTGTGTCTGTTCCTTCTTTATAAGCAGTGAAAATGATTATTTATTTGTTTGTACTGTATCTCTATGAAAGGGAAATAACAGACATTTCATCTGTTCAGGACCTTGTTGACATTGACATATTTCGAGAAGCTAAAAAGGTGATTGACGCCCTTACAAATAGGGATGTGGCTTCTGCATTGACATGGTGTGCTGATAACAAAACGCGGTTGAAAAAGTCAAAGGTATGTGATGCGCATGCTCTATACCCAGTTTCGCGGATCTGTCGAAAGTTCATCCAATTTCTACAAGAGCTAAATCCAGAATACGAGTCACATAAGTGCCTATTAAACTGATCACAAGAAAATTGCCAACTATGCAAAGCCACATGATGGCTTAAGTCAATTTACGTTTGGGTTATAAGGACATATGTCTGCGTCTTATGAATGTGCATATAATTGGTTAATGAAAATTTTCAAAAGATTGCTTGTCATTCTCTCCCTATATCATCAAAAAAATAAGGTGACCTTTATTTTAAGCATACTGAGGACTTGTTGTCACTGTTAACTATATTTGGTTCTTTTCATGACAGAGCAAATTTGAGTTCCAACTAAGGCTCCAAGAATTCATCGAGTTGGTACGAGCTAGCAGCTACAAACAAGCAATCCTTTACGCTCGAAAGCATCTGGCACCATGGGGAGCAACCCATATGAACGAAATGCAGCATGTTCTAACCACTTTGGCTTTTAAAAGTAATACAGAATGCACAAAATATAAGGTGAAATCTTTCTTCTTTTGATGACAATTGTAGTATTTCACTAGTGTCTCAAATTTCCAATTTTTTAAACTCATCAACTATTATTGGTGCTTCAACTTGTAACTTTTCTGCTTGGAATTACTGAATGATTAATTTCGTTTGAAATTGAAATTGCAATCGCTGAGCCTGAATGATTCTAGTTCTTGTCAAACCTGAATGAACTGTTGAATGCAAATTGCAATTGCTTCGGCTTATCAAGTAACAGTGTCTTTTTTATCAGGTTTTGTTTGAACTACGGCAGTGGGATGTTTTAGTTAGTCAGTTTAAACAAGAATTTTGCAAGTTGTATGGCATGACAATGGAGCCGCTATTGAACATCTACTTACAAGCAGGCTTATCTGCGCTGAAAACTCCGTATTCATCATACTCTATTGAATTTGATGTCTTCAATTGTCTATTTTATACATCTAAAAGAATAGAGGAAGAAAGTAACTTTTCAAAATGACACCATAACATGATTCTTAGTTTGATTTAAGCTTGTTGTACCTTAATATGACCCAGGTATGGTTATGAAGAAGGTTGTACCAAGGAGGACCCTCTTTCACAAGAGAGCTTCAGGAAGTTAGCTCAACCATTACCGTTCTCCAAGCAGCACCATTCAAAGCTTGTTTGCTATATTACAAAGGAGTTAATGGACACAGAGAACCCACCACAGGTGTTGCCCAATGGCTACGTTTACAGCACCAAGGTTTGCTTCTGTTGTTGTCTCTTTTTGGAAGCTTTTGTTTTGAGCTAGTAGTCTATCAGAACAGTTCAAAGTTTAGAAGTTGGGTTTACTTACTTTTGCTTTGTATTGAATGGTAATGTATTTGCAGGCTCTTAAGGAAATGGCAGAAAAGAACGGAGGTACAATAACATGTCCAAGAACAAAATTTGTCTGCAAGTACACGGACTTAGTTAAGGCATATATATCATGAATCCGTTCTAGATGCTCAGTTTAGTGGCATAATCAAACGAGTTGAGGTCATTTTCAGACCAAAATAACTGAAATTTCCAACTCTTCTCAATTGCTAGTCTCTGTGAATAAACGAAACTTTGCATCCTTTTATGTAGTAGTATCTCTTTCATTTGTATATTAAGCCATTTCTTCATTTCAATCTTATGACAATCTTCTAGTCAGCATGGATTTAGTGGAAGCATGTGGTATTCTTGGCTGCTTTGTTCTTATGTTTGATGTTCTTTTTCTTCCGCTAAATATGTTTTTTTTTCTCACTTTAATCTTTAAATCACAACAAATTAACCCAATACCAAATCCTATAGTAAAAATTATTTCATTCGCTTTGCAAGTTGCTAAATATGTTTTATCTTCTACTTTAGCACTTTCTTTGTTTTTAGTATTTGATGTTTTAGAGGTTTTGTTTTGTTTTGTTATTCATATATTTCTTATAGCTTAAATCACTTAATTTAAATTGTGAACTTCATAAAATGTTGGGTTGACAATTTTTTTCCCCTGAACTTTTACTGTTCAAATTATTTCCCCTTAAATTTTGCGGGTGAAGTTAATTTTACACAGACTTTTATATCTCTTTCTAAAATCCCTTGAACTAATCGAATTCCAATTATTTCCCCATACCTAATTGAATTCACTAATTGCGATTTTAAATTAATGAACAACGTTTTAGAATGGCGATTAGAGATAAAACCAAATCTAATCTAAACCATTATTTTTAATCGATTTTATTGGTTTAGAATTTAGGGTTACTCGCCCAAAATACATCGATTTCTCTTTCTTTTCACAAGAGTCACAATTTTTTTTTTAACAGAGATTTCGAGAGATTTCATAGGTCTAAGGTGAGAGTTCTTATTGCCCATCCATTTTTTCGTCAGATAAATAATACAGGTGCTTCCATGACTTGAGAAATAATGCAACAAAGTATGAAAAGTTCATGACATATTATCATTATGATGTTATCACGTTGATATCATGACCCATTATAATGCAACCCAATTTTTTTGTTATTTACCTCACTGGTGCCACCATCGCCAAAATATGTGACAGCACACGCATCCTTTTCTTTGTTCATTTCTATGAGTCACAAGAGTCATAATTTTTTTTCTTACATTTCTCCTTGTTTTTACAGAGAGTCACGATTTTTTTTTCACAAAGAGCTTGAGAGATTACACACCAAGGAACGATTCAGCAGAGAAATGTCAAGACTAGAAGAGACTTCTTCCATCACTCTTCTAGTAAGCCAAAACGGGTTCACTACCAATCAATCAGAGTATGTGATAAACGAAGATGAAGGTTATGAGAATGGTAAAGTGGAGGATGAGGACGATTTGGCTGGGAGATTTGAATACGAAATACATGTATCAGTGGCTGAGTTTGTGGATGAGTTACCTACAGATTGTAACGTGATTCCAGACAGTGATGTCGAAGATGAGGATGATTTCATGACTAGGAAGAGAAAAATAAGCAGTAGAAGTGATGATAGGTTAGCTTTAGGAGCTAGTTTCTATACTGATTATGAGTTTAAAGAAGTTGTTTTAGATTATGTACTAAGGAGTGGAATGACTATTGTGCAAAATAGATGGGATAGTGATAAGATTAGCTACAACTGTGGGGTAGATGGTAAGTGTAAATGGCGAGTGTATTGCTCTTATGAGAAGCCTGTGCAGAAGTGGTTAGTGAAGACTAGGTATGCCCATCACAGTTGCACTCCGAATGGCAAATGCAAACTACTGAAAAGTCCAATAATTGAGAGATTATTCATGGATAAATTGAGAGACAATGTTGACCTGATGCCTGAGAAAATTCAGAAGATGATTAAAGACACTTGGAATTTTGTGAGCACTAGGAATCAATGCCAAATAGGAAGATTACTTGCTCTTAAATGGCTTGAGAAGGAGTATGCTAATCAGGTGAGTCATATGCGCGGTTATGTGCAGGAAATACTGTCTTCCAATCCAGATTCAACCTGTTTTGTAGAAACTGTGTCCAATGCAACTGGTGAAGATGTTTTCAACATATTTTATGTCTGTTTTAGTGAACTTAGGAGTAATTGGAGAGGATATTGTCGACCAATCATTGGTTTAGATGGTACGTTCTTAAAGGGAGCTATGAAAGGAGTTTTACTTTCGTAAAGATCAATCGTTACCGCTTTGTGAGTAAAAGTCATTAATATCAAAGTAAAGACTTGCTATAAGGCTGCTTACCAGTACTTGATCAAACCGTCCCAACCACAAGTAACAATAATATCAAAGTAAAGACTTTCGCGTCGAGGATCAAAATCTGGAACAAACTCATTGAGCTATTCCGTGAGAGTAACAATATTGATTAAAGCTGTATAGAACAGAGAATCACTGCTCTTAACTAGGTAATTAGATATAGTCTTTTTTTGTTAATAAAATGAATTTGTTCTCTACGTAATTAGATATAAAGTCTTTTTTTGTTAAACATGACCTGCAATACCACCTGTTTTCGTAACATGTCCAACTAAGAATACATGGATATTAGATTACTTAGCAAATTGTAACAAGGCTAATGTGCAAGCTTTAAGCTTTCGACTACGTATTTGCTCGACACTCTCTTCACCAGAGACATACAAAACTGATTGGGTTAAATCATCCCTTTTGGAAATTATAGAAGCAATCTACAACAACAAGGTACTCTTTCCAATACCAGGATCACCACAAATCAAAATCAAGGAGCCTGGGACAAGGCCACCACCAAGCACATTCCCAACTTCATTCCCAACATGTCCAGTCATTGGAATTCTCCATTGTTGCTTAGTAACACCATTTAATTTGCGTGGCTGCACCACTTCATCTGGTAACCATGAGAAACGTCGCATTACCTAGTGGCAATGTAACGCAATATGTATGTATATTAAAATGTATAGGTTGAATTTCTTGAGTGCTCTTACTTAGGTCTCTTAGCAACCAATGACCAGTCGTTACTGAAGAGATTGAAGGAGACTTTGTTAGTTTTACTTCAACAACATCAACATCAACATGAAATCTCTCGAACTCTCTGTAAAAAAAAAAATCGTGACTCTTGTGAACAGAAGGAGAAATCGATGTATTTTGGGTGAGTAACCCTAAATTCTAAACCAATAAAATCGATTAAGAATAATGGTTTAGATTAGATTCGGTTTAATCTCTAATCTCCATTCTAAAACGCTGTTCATTAATTTAAAATTGCAATTAGTGAATTCAATTAGGTATGGGGAAATAATTGGAATTCGATTAGTTTTAGGGGGTTTTAGAAAGAGATATAAAAGTCTGTGTAAAATTAACTTCACCCGCAAAGTTCAAGGGGAAATAATTTGAACAATAAAAGTTCAGGAGGAAAAAAATTGTCAACCCTAAAATGTTAATTGGTTGAAGATTATAGAAAGATGTTTATTTCAAAAAAAACAAAATATTTAATGTTCAACAATTATATTTCTTTTTTTGGGTTGTACATTTTTTACTTTTTAAAATAAAGTATTTATAATGTAGAGGGCACCTTCAACTTAGTATTTTGAATCGTTAATGTTGGGTCAGACAAATTCAAGGAATGGAATAGTGTGGAAAATTTATAATTGGGGGTCTACTGGTTGCTTGCTTACTCATCTAAACGACAATTTCAATTAGGGTTGGGCATAATATCCGAAATCCGAATCTGACCCTGAAACTGATTCGAAAAATCGGGTTCGGATTGAGTAAAATATCCGTATGGATATTATATTTATTTGGTTCGGATAACCGAATTCGATCGGATATATCCGAACGGATTTCGGATATCCGAAATAATCGAACTTAATAAATTTAACATATTTCAAAGTTTCTAACATTAGATGGCATTGTCGACTATTTTTTTTTTCATGAAATCACATAGCGTTGGGCGTTCGGATAAATGGTTCGGTTCAGTTCGGTTCTCTTCGGTTCCGGTTCTTTCGGTTCTAGCAAAAGAAGATCCATTTAGGATCCGAAAGAAATTCGGTTTGGTTCGGTTCGGTTCCTAACCGGTTCGGTTCGGTTCCTAACCGGTTCGGTTCGGTTCTAAAAATTAAGAACCATTTCGGAACCGAACCAACAGGTAATTTTGGTTCTTTCGGGTACTTTACTCAAAATACCCGAAAGAACCGAAACACCCGAACCATTTCGGAACCGAACCAACAGGTAATTTTGGTTCTTTCGGGTAATTTTGGTTCTTTCGGGTACTTTCGGTTCCTTTTTTAGTTTTCAGTTCTTACCCGAACCGAACCGAGAACCATGGATCTCTATAATTATATCCATTCGGGTAAATCAATCGGATCCGGAAACGAACCGAACTTGTTTTTTTCGGTTCGGTTCGGTTCTTCGGTTTCGGTTATTATGCCCATCCCTAAAATCACATATTCACACTAATCATCAAATATTTTACAAGTTTAATTCTTGTTCTTTATTTTTATTGTTTTTTTTATAAATATCTTTATGTCTCTTTGTAACATTCTTGTTTTGATTTTCAAAGTATAAAACACATACTCATCAAGAAGAACATAATTAAAAAACTAAGACTTGGAAATTTCGAGTTGGAGACATAAAGATTTTCTTATTTTTTTTCGTACCTGGTTTGATTTTATTATTGTATTTAGATTATTTTGGATATATTTTTTTTTGCATTTTGGATAGTGATTTTTTAATTTCGGATACTTAAATCATTTTGGATATTTATATCCGATTTCAATCCAAAAATTCGAAACCGAATTAAATATCTGAAAAGCTCGAAAATCCGAATCCAAACCGAACCAAACCCGAAAATAACCGAACCGAATTTGATCCAAAATCCTAAATTATCCGAACGGATTCTATAATTGAGAATCCGAATATCCGAACGCTCAGCCCTAATTCCAGCTTTTGTCAATCGAATCATAAAAAAAATGTAGATGCATAGTCTTTTTTTTATTTATAAAAATAGATGCATAGTTATTGATGAAGCAACAAATTCAATTTAAACTCAAGTCATTGATTCAAGAATACCGACACAGAGTTTCTCCTTTTCTTTGAACAATAGCTAAACCAACGATTGAAAGGTAGGACTTAAGCTAAAGCTTTCTTTAATTCAATAATGTTCCAAAACGTTTGTTACAATCTAAGTTATAATAAATAGAAAATGATCAAAACTGAACTAACAATAACGAAATAAGAGAAAATAAATCATAACAATCCTAAAAAATAGGAGGTACGAGTAACGTAAAGTAACGAAGATCTTGCAACACCGCCTTGTTTCTTCGAGCTCCAAGCTATCGGGTTTCGACCATGGTAAACCATATAAGTTCCAGTTGAAGTATAGTCATCGCGGTTTCCTGTCCAATCTGCATCAGTAAATGCGTGAATAGAGTTTACATTAGACGAGTAAAGGAAAATACCTTGTTTTTGAGTCCCCGCAAGATAGCGGAGAATACGTTTTGCAGCTTGCCAATGGTCGTCGGTGGGACGATGCACGAATTGGGACAGTTTGTTGACTGCAAAAGTGACATCATGACGGGTTAGAGAAAGATATTGAAGGCTGCCTATGATGGTCCGAAACTCGGCAGGATCCGAGAGAGATGAGGCACCATTAAGCGTAAGTTTGAGAGGAGAGCACATAGGTGTAGAGAACGGTTTCACCGCAGCCATGTTTGTCCGTTGAAGAAGATCCTGAATATAACGGCTTTGATGAAGAAAGAGACCCGAGGCAGTCCGATGACACTCAATACCGAGGAAATAAGCAAGTGGACCTAGGTCTTTTAAGGAGAATCTGTTTGATAATTTTGTAATAAATGATTGAACGAAGCTTGTGTTGTTCCCTGTTAATAGCAAATCATCTACATACACTAAAAAATACATTAGTATGCCGTTATGATTATAAATGAAAAGAGAAGCATCAACAAGAGAATTGGTGAAACCATTATCAATTAAAAATTTTCGAAGTTCATTATACCACGCTCGCGGAGCTTGTTTGAGACCGTAGATAGCCTTACGAAGTTTGCAGACAGCCTTTGGATGGGCATGATCAACAAATCTCGGTGGTTGAGCCATATACACATCATCTCGAAGAGTACCTTGAAGAAACGCGTTGTTGACATCAAGCTGTCTAAGTGGCCAATTATTAGACACCGCAAGAATGAGGCAAACCCGGATAGTAGCTGGTTTGACAACGGGGCTGAAGGTGTCATGAAAGTCAATCCCAGGACGTTGATGAATGCTTTTTGCGACCAACCGAGCTTTGTATCTTGCAATTGTACCATCATGATTTTTTTTAATCGCAAAAACCCATCGTGAGCCAACAATGTTCACTGGTTTCTGTGGTAAGACCAGATCAAATGTCTTATTGCGATGTAATGACGCCATCTCTTCTTCCATTGCTTTACACCATCGTGAATCTTGAAGTGCTTGACGGACTGTTTTGGGAATTGTAGCATCGGATAAGGGACCAACAACAAGAAGATTTAATTTCTGAACAGGTTTCTTGACTCTGTTGCTGGTCCGACGAGCAGGTTCAACTTGGGCAGGGGCTGGTGCAGAATTAACAGCTGTTGTAGAGACATGAGCTGATGGAGAATCAAATGTAGGTTTAAGAAGAGGTGGAACAGGGGCTGGAGCTGTTGGTATCGCAGTATTAGGTGCTGCTGAAGTTTCTGGTGAAGGCACAGTGACTGTTATTGTAGCAGGGGCTGGTTGATACACATGAACATGCCGAGCACGAGCTGGAGAGGGTAGAAGAGGCTGTGTAACTTGAGATGCAGAGTCTGTCTTGTCCGGTACGTTTCTTGGTAACCTGAAAGGAAAAAAACGTTTCATGGAAGACAACATGCCTAGATGTATAAACCCGAGAGTTAGATTGATCAAGACATAAGTAAGCACTTTGAGAGGGAGAATAGCCTAAGAAAACACAAGGGGAAGATCTAGCATCTAACTTATGTTGAGTATAAGGCCTTAACCAAGGAAAACATAAACACCCAAAGACTTTTAATTTAAGATAATTCGGATCAGTTTTAAACTATAGTTGAAAGGGTGATTTGAGAGAGAGATTCGGAGTAGGCATGCGATTAATTAGGTACACAACCGTACTAAAAGCAAAGGGCCAATAAGACCGAGGCATACTAGCATGTGATAGTAAAGTTAAGCCGGTTTCTACAATGTGCCTATGACGACGTTCACTTAAACCATTATGTTCAGGGGTATGAGGAGGAGAAGTGAGATGAGAGATACCATGAGTGCGAAGAAAACTTGCTAATCCTATGTATTCACCACCATTATTAGTGTATAGAGTTTTAAGTTCGTGTTGAAATTGATTTTCAACCAAAGCTTTAAACTTACTAAACACAACAAAAACATCAGATTTCTTTTTTTAGGGGATAAAACCAAATATACCGAGTAAAATGATCAACAAAGATGATATAATACTTAAAACCATCAGTCGAATAAACAAGAGATGTCCAAACATTAGAGTAAACAACATGAAGAGGATGAGATGATGTCATAGTTGATTGAGCAAACAGTTGTTTATGCATTTTATGAGATGAGCAAGAAAGACAAGGTAAATCATGAAATAGAGTAGATGATAAAGGTAAAGCATAACAACCAACAATGTGTTTTAAAATTGAAGTAGCAGGATGGCCTAAACGAGAGTGCCAATCAACATAGCTAGATCTAATAGAAGAAGCAAAAGCAATTTTGGGTTTATGGGAAAATCGATTAGAAGGCCACTCATAAGTTCCATCTTTAGGTTTGCTTTCCAACCGAAGAATTCCCGTTGCTAAATCTCTCACCTGAAAGTATGTAGGTGAAAACGTTACGGCAACATTATTAGTCACACATAATTGAAAAATAGAGATGAGATTTTTATGCAATGATGGTACACATAAAACTTTGTTAATAAGAAACGGTTGAGTGTAGGAAGGGATAAAGAGTGAACCAGTGTGTGAGATTTGTAAACCGGAACCATCACCAAGCATGACATCGTCGGAGCCGTGATATGGTTGATGAAGGGCTAGGTTTCCAAGGTCAGACGTCATATGGTGAGACGCGCCTGAGTCGAGAAGCCAAGTGGATGAATCAGACATTTGAGCGGCATTCGCAGTGGGCTGCCAGTGTTGTCGGATTGGATTGTGTTTTCCCTGCCACGAAGAGGAGCCTGACCCACAAACAAGACAAAATTCCAAGCAGAATTTTGCCGAATGACCAGTCACACCACAGGCTTGGCATCTCCCAAGATAGGGTTTGGAACCGCTTCTGTTAGTGTTGTAGGTTGCATTGTTTGGAGGCCTCGAAGTGTCACGGGTCTGGTTCTGGTAGTTGTGATGTTGCGAGTTGTGTGATGAGTCACGCCAGTTCTGTCTTGGTCGAGACTCTAATGCATTTGCAACAACCGGCAAGGAGAGTGGTGGTTCAGCCGCAAGGAGCATAGCTTCACGATTGAGAAGTCTCTCGTAAAGCTCAGTATACGGAACAGCTGTGTCCCGTCCATTAAGGGCATCGACCTCTGGTTTGTATTCATCTCCTAGACCTACAAGAATATGTTCATTCAAGTCTTCGGGATCAAGAGGTTTACCTAACTGAGCTAAATCATCAGCCTTTGATTTGATGAGTCGGAGGTATTCGGTGACCGACTTCGTTCCTTTGGTGCACGCTTTGATCTGTAGTTTTAGCTGCTTGATGAGACCACGTGATGGCTTGCCAAAAGTATCAGAAAGAAGTTCCCAGACTTCCGAAGTTGTCGAGGCAGAAGAGACAATAGGTTGGACACCTTGAGTGATTGCACCAATAACTGAGCTGTAGAGTAATCTGTCTTGCCGGCGCCACGAAGCATATGCCGAATTTGGCTGAGATTGAACGTTAACCACAATTTCTTGAGACACAGTACACGGCTTGAGGAAACTTTGCAGTTCATGTCCCTCCAGAATTGCCATTACCTGTTTAGTCCACATTAAATAATAGAGTTAGTTAGTTTTGTAACACTCGACATATTGATAGAGAGCAGAGTTTTGTGAGGGTTTTGATGATCAAAGATCAAAGTTCGTTTAGCAGTGTTATCAGCACTCATTGTTACAAAATTGGAAGAGGACAAATAGGGGATTAAGAGAAAAAAAATTAAGAAGAAGCAGAGACAGAGAAGATGTAGAGAAGAAACAGAGGAGAAGAAGATGTGATGAGAGAGAGAGAGGGACAACGCAGGGATGAGTGTTTTTTAAATATATTTTTAGGGTTAGATCAGAGGCTCTGATACCGTATTAGATTAGGGAAAAGTATGTTTCTATTGATAGTGTAGTTACATATATATACTATGCTTTGTACAAGGGATAAGGAAACAGAATATTGTGGTATTATAAACAAAGAGTGATTGAAGGAATTATAGTAAGCATAATCTTGCTTATATGATACTGTCCGCTTTGGGCCACAAAGGCCCACACGACTTTCATGTTGGGTACCATCCCATAAGGCCTTAGACTAATTTGGGATATTGGACTTCTTATATACTAGTAAATCTTTGGGTAGTTTTCCAATGTGAGATATTTGTGTTTGACCACACATGGGTCCCACAAATCACCCACAGTAGAGAACGCAACGTCCTTATTGCATACCAGCCATTCCTTCTGATTCCATCTTAGAATCGACCGCGCTCTGATACCAACTTGTAATGCCCCACTCTCTGGGTCGCTACTTCTGAGCCCAATAACCTTTAGTATGATACTGTCCGCTTTAGGCCACAAAGACCCACACATCTTTCCTATTGGATACCACCCCAAAATGGCTCACACTAATTTGGGATATTGGACTCCTTATATACTAGCCAATCCTTGGCTAGTTTTCCAATGTGGAATATTTGTATTTGACCACATATGGGTCCCACAATTAACCCGTAAACAACTTGAAATGGACAGAATCATAGGCTTCAGTTTGTTGCGTGAGTATGTGCAAACTCCGCTTGAGGAATCTTAGATTCCCAAGTGCGAATGTTGTCACCAACCAAACTCCGTAACATATTACCAAGGGAACGGTTTGTAACCTCCATTTGACCATCGGTTTGAGGATGGTAAGCGGTACTCATATCAAGGCTGGTTTTATCAAAAGTTTCCACAAGGAACGCCAAAAGTGGCTTAAGAAGCGGGTGTCCCGATCAGAGACAATCGAGGTGGGTAATCCAAGTAAATGGTAAACATCGCGGAAAAACAACAAAGCCACTGCAACAACATCGTTAGTCTTCTTGCAAGGAAGGAAATGGGCCATTTTGGAGAAACGATCGACAACCACGAATATCGAATCATTCCCCTTTTGAGTTCACGACAATCCCAAAAGAAAATCCAAACTTACGTCCGTCCATGGCTGAGTTGTGATAGGAAACGGAAGGTAAATGCCAGCATCAGAAGCGCGACCTTTAGCGAGTTGGCAAGGGCGGCATTGCTCCATAAACTGTTCAGCATCTCACCTTAAAGTAGGCCAAGAGTATTGGGCCGAAACTAGCTACAAGGTACGGTCTCTGCCTACATGTCCCTCACGGTGTAATTCTTTAGTTATATAGAGGCGGAGGCTGCTTTCCGGGACACAAAGACGAGTGTCACGAAAGAGAAAGCCATCTTGCAAGAGAAAATCAGACTGCAATCCAAGTTGAACATCACGTAAAACATAGGCAAAGTAAGGGTCGGTGGAGTACAAATCCGCAAAAGAAGCAAAATTCGGGACTGAGGAATGAAGTGTTGTAACCAAGCAGTAGTGGAGACTTAATGCATCAACAACTTTTTTAAATTATCCCGATTGATTTTTGATGCTGAATGTGAACTGCTGAAAGAAAGCAATCCAACTTGCATGTCGCAAGGAGACTTTAATATGGCTGTCAAGATGTTTCAAAGCATCGTGGTCTGTATATAAATCAAATCCACGGTGCAGAAGATAACATCGCCAATGTTTTATAGCTTGGACAACGACATAGAACTCAATATCGTAAGTGTTATACCGACTACGAGCCCCTACTAGTTTCTCGCTGTAGAAAGCGATTTGTTTTCCCTGCTGGCTAAGCACATCACCAATCCCAAGCTTGGACGCATCGCTATGAAGCTCGAAAGGTAAAGTGAAGTCAGGGAACACCAAAATTGGAGTTGTCGTGAGCTTCTATTTAATGTTGAAAAAAGCTGTTTCAACTGCATCTATCAATTGAAATACATTCGACTTCAAACAATTAGTAAGGGGCGACATGATGGTGATGAAATGAGGAACAAAGCGACGATAAAAAGACGCCAAGCCATGGAAACTACGAATGTCAGCAACAGACTTGGGTTGAGGCCACGAACGAATGGCTTCAACTTTGCTCATATCCATTTATAAGCCCCTGTTAGAAACAACATAACCCATAAAAAGTAATTGTGAAACAACGAATTCACATTTTTGACGGGCCATAAACAACTGTTTGGTGCGCAAGATCAGGAGAATGTCACGCAAATGTTGGAGATGCGCATCCATGGACGAACTAAAGACAAAAATGTTATCGAAATAACAACTACGAACTTTCCGATGAATAGCCGTAAAGCTTGATTCATCACCCGCATAAAAGTGCTCGGCGCGTTTGAAAAACCAAAGGGCATGACTAACCACTCAAACAACCCTTCGCGAGTCTTAAAATCCGTCTTCCACTCAGCGCCCGGTGGAATGCGGATTTGGTGCTAGCCGCTTTTGAGATCGAGTTTGGAGAAGACGGACACTTTCCCAACCTGATCCAAAATGTCATCAAGACGAGGAATTAGAAAACGATACCGAATAGTGATCTTGTTGATGGCACGACTATCAATGCACTTACGCCAAGAACCATCCTTCTTGGGGATGAGCAAGGTGGGAACAGTGCAAGGACTTAAACCCTCCCGAACATAGCCGCGAGAGACCAAAGCTTTGACTTGTTGACGGAGTTCTTCATGCTCCTTGGGACTCATTCGGTAATGTGGCTAGTTCGGTAACAAAGCGCCGAAAATCAAATCTATGTGATGTTGGATATCTTGCAAAGGAGGTAAACCACAAGGGAGCTCATCTAGAAAAAAAATCAACAAATTCCAAAAGGAAATTTTCAATGGCAGGTGGAATAATGGCAGGTGGCGAAGCAGTCTAGGAATAATTTGGCACAACCAACAAAGCATAACCAATCTCTTTAAATTCCCATTCAAACTCAATCGGTGAACAAAGTAACAGGTGCCCGCGTTTGGGTGGGAAGCACTGTAGGTTGATGTACTGATAAAGAGTGTGATGACGACAAGAACAAGACAATGCGACAATTGTCAAACACAAAGCTGTGAGTGTTACGACGACCGTCATGGAGAACAACAAGATCATACTGCCACGAGCGGCTGAAGAGAAGATGACTCACATCCATGGGAGCGATGTCAAAGTAGAACCTGACTTTATAATAAGCTCCAATAGAAAGAGAACCAAACAACAATGAAAAATACGGATATCACTGCCCACTTTAAGCCACGTCAACTTGTACGGTGTAGAGTGTTTCTCATGAACCAAACCCAGCTTAGTGAACGCGTCTTCAAATATCACATTCCAGGAACTGCTGGAATCAATAACAAAGCGGCAAACTCTGCCTTTGACAGTACAAGTAGATTGAAAAATGTGCATGCGTAACCAAAACTCTTCAATTGAAACAGGGGACAAACACACTAGGCGGAGCATCAAGAAGGTCCTTGATCGCCATGGTTATGGTCTTCAGGAAGGTCCTGGTGGGCAATATCATGCTCGGCATCAAATAACTCATTATCATACCATTTAACATCATCAGCAACTAGACCGCGACATGACTGATTTGGGCATGCGGTTTGATGATGACCCAACTCTCCACATGCAAAGAAATGCAAAGCAGAAGGCCGGGTAGAGCGATGCAGATTCAGATCATCAGTAGGAACGCCATATTGAGGTTTAAGAGGAACCTCGGTGAACTCTTTTCCAAAAGAAACATGGGCAGGGCAATCTCGCGAGCTGGCTGCTGCCCAGTTAGAACTAGAACGGAACTGTTGTTCAAAGAAGACGGCATACCGCTGGGCTTCAAAAACTATTGCATGGTCAAACTGAGACATTGTCGATTGAATTTGTGGTCGTAAGCCACTAATGAAACGCGACACTAACTGCACTTTGCTGTCAAAGATTTCGTTACGGGTGAGAAACAAAGATTTCTTCTGCATAATCATCCACCAAATGAGCTCCTTGCCACAAGTTTTGAAAGCGCGTATACATCGTGCGATCAAAATTGTAGGGCAGGAAGCTAGTGCACAACAGTTTCTGTAGCTTAACCCATGAACGAATCTTATCTTTTTTGGCACGAGCACGAGTGGCTTTCACTTGTAACCACCACAAGGTTGCCTTGCCGCGAAACTTCTTTGCCAATAAAGCAACCTTGCGATCCTCAAGAACTTGTTGAAATCCATCGCCTCATCAATAGCGACGAGCCAATCAAGGAGTTCTTCACCTAGAACACCGCCATGAAACTCGTGAAGTTCAACCTTGAAACCCGATTCCCAACAACGATCATCATTCTATGGAGGTAAATCGTGGTGGTAGTGCACGCGATGTGGACGACGCTCAGCAAATGGATTGATATCATCTTCAGAATCATCATCGGTGTCACTCTGAGAAGGCTGAGAATAAGAACGGCTGCGACGATTGTGTTGTAGCAACATCTCTGTGGCTTCCATGATAAAGTCATGGATGGTAGATTGAATGTTTTCTTGCATCTCTAACAAAGTCTATCTCAATTCCACCCAATCATTGATTGGTTCTTGATTACGATTACGGTGAAGCGGCATGATGGCTGAAAGGAAAAAAATTTGTCAGGAAATTCGGCTCTGATACCAAACTGATGAAGCATCAATTAAACTCAAGTTGTTGATTCAAGAACACCGACACAGAGTTTGAACGTTTTTTTATAATCTATGTTATACTCCCTCCGTTTCAAATTAGTTGTCGTTATGGAGAAAATTTTTTGTTTCAAAATATATGTCGTTTCAGGTTTTCAATGCAGAAATTAAATGAATTTGACTTTTTTAACCAACAGGAGTTTTTTTTATTGGTTGATTTAGAATATTTAATGCTGTTTTTATAGAAAATAGAGATTTCTTAATTTGTGTGCAAAACTCTAAAACAACAAGTAATTCGAAACGAAGGGAGTATTAAATAGAAAATGATCAAATGCAGAACTGAACTAACAATAACGAAATAAGAGGAAATAAATCACAACAGTCCTAGATAATATGAGGTACGAGTAACGTGAAGTTGTGCTGCATCAGTTATCAGCTAGATTTTGTATGTAGATGCATCAACAAAATCTACCTACAGTTTATGCCTTCTCAAACGTTAGGGATTGTAGGCAATTAATTTTCAGGGTATAAAGCAATTCATAGGCAATACATATCTATATATCTGTAGTTCAAAAAATCCAAAAGAATGATATTTATTATGATAGCAAAAGTAATACAACATGTTCAAAGAATACAATTCAAATACACGATCAATCAACGAATTACAGTAACTGAAAAATACAATATTTTCTTGCTTCTTGTTTTTTAATATCATAATCAGCCAATCCGTTTCATTATCACCTCCTCTTGTTCTTGCTACCAACCAACAAACACAAGTAAAACAAAACCCTAAAAAAGAATCCAAACGCTACCGTAACCAACAAGCAACTCCATTTGCTAAGCTGTGTCACTCCTTGTTGCATCAAAATATCAGCACCCGTTGTAAGACACGTCGAGCTCGTTATCTTCATCCCAATAGATCGACTCACAGAATCCAAAAGCTTCAGTTTCATCCCATAACTCAATTCTCCCAAAGGCGTGTTATCGAACATCTGTACACCTCTTACAAAACACTCAGTAGGATCAGAGAACTCGTTTTGAAGAACAGCCTCGTACGGATACTTAACCAAAGACAGATAATGAAACCATATCCAATAGTTTGGGATTCGATCTCTGTTGATGAAGAATCCACTGAAAAGCAAGAAGTAAGCTAAAACGGCGACAGCGATTGTGTAACCTAACATCACGTGTGGAACGACGCCGGATAAGAAACTCACGAAGGAGCTTCCGGACCAGAAAGAGGCTAAGATGATTAAGCAGTAGAATAGAAAGCCCATTGGGCCTCCTTCTAGCCCAACAGCCCAAAACGTCGTTGCTGCGAAAGCTAACGAGAGGAAGATGAGTGAAGGGAAGGAGACGAGTGCGTGAGAGATGACGTACGAGGATCTCCGGTAAGCGTTGTAAGCTGTTTCTCTCATGAAGATGTAACGTTCCTGGAGGAAGACGGGGATTGAATCGGCGCAGGTATAGAACATTGTTGACATTGCGAATGCGAAGAATCCTAGACGCTCTTGTACGCCTTTTGGAGAATTATCTAATCGCCAGAAGACTGTGGCTAAGATGAATCCGGTGACGATTACGGTGGCTAACCGCATTCCGAATAGCTCCGGTTGACGACGGGAGTTGAGAATTGAGCGTTTGGCGAGAGTTTTGATCTCAATCCAGAAGGGATTCGCAAATGCAGGGACGGCTAGGGTTGTGGTTCCGCCACCGTGGTTTACGGCTGATGATCCAGCGCCGTTACCAGAGACTAGCTTCCCTCTGCTTATGCTAGCGGAAATTGCTTCTTTCAGTGTTAAGTTTGGGTTTGGAGAAGCTGGCAGAGTTATAGTTTGTTGAGGACTGCTCTGCTTCTTCATCTCTTGCCATTTCTTGTTGAATTCCACTAGTGCTCTAGTTCCTCCTGCGGATCCTTCAAGCTCTCTGATGAGATCGAGTGCGAATTCAGTTTGATTCTCGTTTTCCGGTATAGGATTACCGAATCCGGCAAAGTAGCTCGGCAGACTCGCCGGAGGTCCACTGAAGACGGTGTGACCACGTGACAAGAAGATAAGACGGTCTAGCAAACCGAGAACTCGGTGGCTAGGCTGATGAATAGACATTATTACGATACTGCCACTCTCTGCAATTCTCTTCAACACTTTAACGACCATGAATGCACTTGTGGAATCCAAACCAGAAGTAGGTTCGTCGAGGAAGAGAACAATCGGATCATGGATAATATCGATTCCTATTGAAACTCGCCGTCTCTCTCCACCGGAGATTCCACGATGTCCTTCATCTCCGATGATTGTTTTAGCCGCGTTCCTAATTCCTAACTGGTCGATTAACGCTTGAACTCGGAGCTTCTTCTTGGATTTAGGCAAGCTTCTTGGCAAACGAAACTCAGCAGCGAACATTAGGGTTTCTTCTACGGTAAGCATTGGGAAGAGAAGATCATCTTGCATTACATAAGCTGATATAACCTTGAGCATCCGAGATTGAAGAGCTTCTCCGTTAAGCGTTACAGTACCTTTCAAGCTTCCTTTAGCGATCCGATTCGCTAAAGCATCAATCAAAGTGGATTTACCCGAACCACTAGCTCCAAGAACGGCAAGAATCTCACCATCACGAGTCTCGCCGGAGATATTGTCAAGAAGGGTCTTGGTCTTGGAGAAAGATAATCTCCTCCGTGGAATCAAATCTTGAAACTCGAACTTCCGGCGAACAGAGACATTGTAAGTGAGGTTGTTAAAAGAAAGAACGAATGGAACAGGACGCATGAGATCATCATAATCTTCATCAAACACTGAACCATCCCGGCTAAAGAATTCATGAAGAGGAGTGTCGTCGCCGACTTCTACCTTTCGAACGTCGCTAACGTTCTTGAGAAGTTGACCTAATGTCAAAGATGAGCTAATCTCCATGGAATGATACGGTGACGAAGCGTGATCTTCTGTTACAATGCCAGACATCAAGATAATGTGAGATTTAAAGTAAGAAAGATTTCTTCTTTTTTTTTTTTCTTTTTCTTTTTGCTATTACAAATATCTAACAACTCGTTGGACACAATCAAAATGTTGCCTTTTGTACTCTGTTTTGCTTATCTCTATTATGTATCTCTGTATATATATGAAGTAACGTGTGTATGTGTGTGAACATGAATGCTTTGTGTCTTGTATAGTGAGTTGCATCATGAGAAATTTGTTAGGTTTGTATTGTTTGACTATAATATTTTAGCGTTTGGATTGGAAATGCGTTTTTGATTTCTCGTTATTATTCAATTTAGCGTTTGGATGGAAATAGGATGACCCATAAATCTAGAAATCTTTTAAGTTTAAGTATATGAAAATGGTGGACACGTGGCGATAGGGTGTTAATTGAAAGGAGAATTAGGTGAAAGGTGTTGATCTAACCAAATTAGAGGATTGAGATGAGAACTTCTTGCGTTTCTCATTGTTTGGTCAAATATTGCTTGTTAAATTTTATTCTTTTTCTATCGATTCTTCAAATGTTGGTAGCTTAAAAGTGTCTAGTGATTACTTGCTCATGCTATTTGTTAAGATGCATACTTCAATAATTTTGGAATCATGAAATAACTTTGCAAAATAAGTAGTTGTTTTTAGTCTAAGTAATTCCACATAACACCACAAAAGTAAGTTCATTTTTTAAAAATACCACATATTTCCAATAATTATAAAAATATCACTAAAATATTTTAGTTCAAAAATACCACAAACATACAAAATTAGATCTCTAAAATTTTAAAACTTAAATTTTTGGGTTTAGGTTCAATAATTAAATTTTAGAATTTAATGTTGAAAGGTTAAGGTTTAGTTTTGGAAATTTATGGTTTAAATTTAAAGATTTAAAATTATTTAAAATTTGTGGTATTTTGGAAAAAAACATTTTTGTAATATTTTTAGAATAATTGAATTTGTGTGGTATATTTGGAACAGTGTTTTAGAGTATTCCCTTTGTTGCCTTGTTACCAGACCAGAGTTCAAATCTGACCACTCGCATAGCAAGTGCATTATCTCATGTTTATGGAGTTTTGGCTACTGGACCGGCTAGTTGTGACCCATATATTAATATGACAAAAAGAAAAAGAGTATTCCCTTTAACGTTTTGATGAACTAGTATTTCATTCGATTTGGGAATTTGGCTAGAGCCTAGGTAGCTTACAATACAAATCTTGGAGAAAGATGAAAGTTTGGAATTAATCCCGCAATAATTTTAGAAATAGCTACGTATGTATAGCAATAGAGCATGTGCTTCTGAAATTTGTAGGGAAGAGTACACAAATATTCAAACTTCTTTTTCTTGATTAGACGGTAACGGTTCTTTACCAAACTCAATATATTTTCATTTCTTTCTTTTTTTGGTTTTATAGTTTTGGAGTTTGGTTTTCTTACGTTATAAACAAATGATATAGTTAGGAGTTATAGGAGCCGAATGATTTGTTCAAGAATTGGTAAGTCCCGATATAGTACTTGCTCTATCTGGCATGTCCCATGTAGTAGTTTACTAGGCCAACTTTGCTATTTAAAATCATTTATGTACACTGTTCTATATACATATTTACAGCTGGACCGAGAAATAACGTCAAATATAATCAATAAAACACAATCATAATTTCCTATAATAAAACGAAATGGGAAATAACAGAATATAATCCGCATAATGAAATGAATTGTAGAATGAGCCATGAAATGTAATTGTTTTTTAATAGGTGTTAATATTTGGTGTTGCTTATACGGCAATGGGGGATGCAGGTGTAGATTATTGTAAGACTGCTCTTTTATATGTTTTCTTTACTACTATATGGTAGACAAATATGAGGACAATTTTCTCACCAGAAAAATATTTTGTTTGCAAAACAATGAAACTAGAGGAGAACATATAACTAACTATATGATGTAAAGTATGTAGCTCATAAATATGATATATATCATATTTTCATCAGATCATATCTTCAACTATTGAATTCTGTGTTTTTTTTTTATGTTTACTTGTTACATTTTTGTTTATTTCAAACTAATTTAATCAGATATATATCATGTAGTTGATTCATCTAATATCACTTTAAGAAGAAGGAAAAAAATGAGAAGATTATAGGCAACTTTCGTTTAAATAGTATTTGTCCAACCCAGTGTGGTAACATGAAATCATTAATGACGAACTTGGCTTCTTATATTTGGTTGACTTTGAGGTCTAGGTAACTAACTTCTAGCTACTCTATAACCTTCCTTGCCGCCATAAGCGAAAGATGGTCAGAAGTTATACCGTTTAATAAAAGTTGGCCACTTTGATTTCTATTCCGAGCAATTTGTTTGTTTTTTTGTTAAATATTTACATCCACCATGAAAGGAAAAAAGTTGTGTATAACTGCCTATTTTGGAGGTTCTAATTGAAAATGGAAACTTGAAATCCTACTCCCTCCGTTTCAATATGTAAGTAATTTTGTTTAAAAGCGCATGTATTAATTTTTTTTATAACTTTTCTTAAGAGAGTAATAAAAAGTTTTTTTGTTTATTGCACACAATCATTTTATGTACAACATTTAATTAGAGAGATTGTTATTAGTAATAAAAAATAATATCAACCATTTCAAGTTAGAGAGATTATTATTTTTTTGGTGGGGAAACGCGAAAATTAGAGAGAGATTATTGCACATCATTTTGCATTTAAGTTTTTAGTAGAGCATTATTTACTTAAATTATTTTATTGGTTTGGATTTTGAGAACACATTATATTATGAAAAAAACTATTTTGGCTAAAACTACTTATATATTGAAACAGAGGGAATATATACTCCCTCTAAATAACAACTTTATCATATATATACTAAGTAACACTAATGTAAAAATTGTTCCTTTTTTTTTTGTCTATAAACCTACACTACTTTTTTACATCATAAAAAGAGAAAAATGAGAATCCACTTGAAAGAGTTGAGATCCATCGCAAATTTTCGGACTTAGTGATGGTATCTTGAAAACTGTATGCTTTTACAATAAATGTTCCGTATGACATAAGCTGTTAAAGAAAGAATTTGGTTTAAAATTTCGGTTAGTGATTTTAGGCTACGTTATGATCGCGCAAAAGTGTAGGACTAATGCAATCTGTTTAGTCAATGATCAAATTATTATAAAAGAACCAAACATGAGATATTTTTCTATAACGACAGACAAGATGATCCAGACGAAGAAAGTAGAAACTATTGATAGCCATATTAATATGTTCATAAAAGTGGTTTCTCACATCTAATTACAACATTGTTTAAACTTGCTAATTATCAGAAACCGTTAATCGTTCCTATGAGGTGATCATGCTCTAGAAGGAGCATATGACTCTACGGACATTTGAGATATAGGGAGAGTCTGACATCGAAATGGTAATGTAGTACATCTTATACATACATCTTGTACATTTGACCATGAAATGTGTGGAATATGGTACATCTTATTGTTGAAGATAAGCTTGAATAGCTTGAGGATCAAGCTAATATATATTTCCTATTTATGTTTAGATATGATAGAGTTAGGAGATTATGTTATATTTTAGGAGTTATCTAGAATATATATGATATTATCTAACCTATAAGAAATCTAATTAGGAATAGGAAATAGAATACTATATAAGGAGATGTCAAGGTTGTGACATAACTTATGAGATTAGAGAATTTTAGGGTTTTGAGAGATTTTTATCTAAAGCTAATAAAGAGAGTAATTATTTTATCTTGAGTCTACATAAATCGTGTGATACAATATTTGGTATCAGAGCCTTGCAAGAAAGATCACGGCGAAGAACATGGGTGATATCGTCGCAAACGTTGAGAAAACAAAAGAAGTTGGATCAACATCTATACAATTCCCGATGCTTAACACAACTAACTACACCTTTTGGGCTATGAGGATGAAGATCGCACTCAAAGCTCACAAGGTATGGGATGCAATAGAGACAGATACAATAGACGAAGAGAAAAACAATGTGGCTATGGCTCTTTTGGTTCAGTCAATATCAGAAGCACTATTTCTACAAGTCAGAGAACTAGACACAACCAAGAAAATTTGGGAAGCTATCAAGTCAAGACATGTCGGAGCAGATAGGGTCAAAGAAGCGAGACTACAAACGTTAATGACTGAATTTGATCGTCTAAAGATGAAAGATACATAAACCAAAGATGATTTTGGTTGAAAGTTATCTGCGATAGCATCAAAATCAGCTTCATTAGGAGTTGCTATTGAAGAACCGAAGATAGTTAAGAAATTTCTATCAAGCCTTCCTCGAAAGAAATATATTCATATCGTAGCTTCACTCGAACAAGTGTTAGATCTTAACACCACAAGTTATGAAGACATCATAGGGCGATTGAAAGCCTATGAAGAACACGTCAAAGACGAAGAGGAAGGAGAATCTCAAGAACATCAAAACGCGTTGATGTATGCAAGAGATGAAAACTACAATGACTCTAGAGAAAGAGTTCGTGGAGGTCGGTTTCCTAACAGAGGGAGAGGTCGAGGAAGAGCTACTAATGATAGAGATATGTCAAAAATCATATGCTATCGTTGTGATAAACCATGACACTTCGCATTAAGGTGTCTAGATCGGTTGCTTAAATTGCAAGTAACACAAGAAGGAGAAGACGATGACACCCATGA